>VZRW01003884.1:382929-425842 GCA_013398125.1 Aegotheles bennettii | reverse complement strand
GGGGTGAGGGGGGGGCGGCGTCCTGGGGGGTCGTGGCGAGTGACCCCCGTGCGGGGGGTCCGGCGGTTGCGGAGCCGTGGCAGGATGAGAGGGGTTCCCTGGACATGTGCTTCGGGGCGCGGGCAGCCTCACCGGGATCGTATTTACGTGTTATTAATGAATTTCTTTATAAGAACGACTTGTTCGTGGAAAATCGCGTTTAATTTCGGTTTCTATTCCAGTCTGAGATTTCTGGTCGAGGGTGCGATTGCTGTTGGCGCCGAGTAGTGCGGGGGTGCGGGTGCCCGGGCAGCCGTAGCCACCCGTGCGCTCGCCCTGGCGCGGTGACACGAATTAGTTCCCGTCCCTTAATGAGTTGAGAGCGTTTTACCGGCTCCAGACGTAGCGGGAGCCTTCGGGCGCTGCTTCCAGGGATGCTGTGAGCAACCCTTACCTGGAAGAAGGGGGAGTGCACGCGCAGGCAAAAGCCGGTGTTCCCCCAGAGCTTGCACTCCGAAACTTGCTTGTTCGGTGAAACCCCTGTTCCGAACGTCAGAAAGCTTTGTCTTTTCCAGGAAGGCTTGAATTGTCTATTTTATCACATTTTCAGGAAAGGATTAGCGTGAGGGCTCTGGGTACTGTGTGTTCAGGTCTTATTTTGGTGTAAATGGTTAATTCAGCAGAATCTGTGGCACACTGCTCAAAGTGCAGTAAGCCTCCCGTGGTTTTCGAGTGGTTTTCATTGCATAAAAAAAACTTCAAGATCACTTTTATTTCTACGAGATGTTCTTCCAAATATTAGCTGTTTTTCTTGGTATGCATTTCTTTACAACCTAAGCTGAGCATGGAAATTTTGTTGCTGTAAAACTATTTCATTTTTCAGATGGAAGAACATATGAAATTGGGGTTTTTTTGTGCTCACCAAGTAATTAAGTGCAGGTGGCTTTAGTATTTTCACTTCAGAAGTCACCTTGTTCTGTCAAGGTTATGATACGTCCACTAAGCAACGAGGATCACATAAAAATCTGTAAATTTCTGTCTTCGAGAGTTTTAAATGCTCTCTTGGGTTAAATTGAGTTGGGATTGGGTTTTTTCTTCCTTCCTGAAATTTATTAAAAAGCAAATTATAAATAACTCAGTTTGATCATCTTAACACACCCTGCACAAAAGGAGATGCTTTAGAATGGTTGTATAGAAAAACGAGTGAGCTGAAACATTGTGGCAATAGGACTTGCAGCATAAAATATGGCTAATTTCTCTTGTATGACTACAGGTGGCAGTGTAGAAGCCAAGAACAAAAATTGGCAGAAATTATATTCTGTGTACAAGAAAATGAAGAGTGTACTAATGACTAAGCACAAGAACCTGGAAAACCACAGGTATGTGAAGTGATTCATGCAACTGCCTATGGTGCTCCCAGTATTTACTGTATTCTTATGTTCCTGGCTCAATAGGTATTTTTGAACCAATTATCACTTAATGTGTTCACAGTAAGAGCCTAATCAAAATGTCATGGAAAAATCTATATTTGATTACTAAAAGGAGCAAAAATACTTTGAAGGCAGTATGCGAGGAGAGGTGGGATTTTTCCCAATTTTTTTATGGTTTATTTCAATTATAAACAATCAGAGCACCAAGTTGCATGAAGGTTATTTTTTTTCCTGTAAATAAATCAATTTTATATTGATAAACCTAGCAGAAGTTATAGGCCTGAATATACTTGAAATGCAGACACCTTACAATTGAAAAATTTGCATGTTTGGATGTTTTGGATGTCTTATCAGTACTATTTTATGAGCATGGAAGAATCAAAAGCATGAGGAGAATTACAGAGATGTAATTAAGAAGATGTTGTTTCAAATAACTGTTCAGTATCAATGCATATGTGTTGTTAAGGGTTAAATCTTGTAAGATTTTTAAAAAATAAGTAATTTTACAACATTGTTTTCTATTTAAAAAAAGTAAAAATAAGCAGTACATAAGAGCCCATGATTAGCTCTCGTATTCAAAGTGAAGGGAAATATTAGATTATCTTAGTAATTTTTTTCTCATTAATTAGCAACTTTAGAGGGAGGCAAAGCTTTTCTTGTATGTTTACATTGGTGTGTGCAGCCTGTAGAAATCGGTCCGTGGGTCTGCATTCCAGGATTCCTGGGAAGCCATGGAGGATGGGACAAACTCAGAACTGGAGCTTGCGAATTTTTTAGAACTGATGAGTGGGAAGTTAACCTGGTAAGAAGTGTCAAAGTGCACCTATTACTGTGTTTATATTAATGTATTTATACTTTTGCACTTGACTGTTCATATTTTAGTCTAAGAAAGATTTTTGCCTAAACTGCAAGTGTCCACAGATGACTGAGTCACCTTGTGTTGGCTACCCTGCAGTAACTGGCCTTGGGCACAGTTTTCATTATCCCCAATTGCAAAATAGGTTGCAGACAGAATGATTTATTTCATTGTTAGATTGGCCTAAGAGCATAGATCCCATTAGGAATAACCAATCATCTGTCACCAATAAACTGTTAATTTACAGTGACTTGGCATCTTGAGATTCTGGAATCCAAATCAAAATGATTTCTTTTTACCCACTGTTGAAAAAAAGCATGCAGGAAACTGTACTTCAGGTATAGCTTTGTGGGTACCCAAGCCCTGGACCTATAAGCTCTCTGTAGAGAGGCTGTATCTCTGTCGATCAATAGTAAGACCCTGATCTGTGAGTGGGGCTTGTGGGTGCCATCATAACGCTGTCAAAATACATTGTGCCCTGAAGAACTATCACAATTCTTAACTTCAATGAAAAAAAAAGTGAATAAATCTAGATCTTCAGGGCTCTTCTGCAGGGGTGAGGTCTTCTAACCATCTTTGCTTGATCATCATGTTATTGCTTGTCACCTGTGATTTCTGGGTGGAGACCTGCTCAGGTGCAGCTGGGGAAAAAAAAGCATCAGCACTAATTTCTATACAGTGTTGTAGTTTTTTATTATTATCTCTTATTGATCAAAACAGGTATACTTTAAAATCTTCTATTAATAGCCCTGATAAAGTCAATCAAACTGTTCACGTAGTACAGGTCAGCATATGCTTATGGCTTTGTTGAACATTGTTGAGTTCATTTGTTTGTGCTAACACATTTAGAACAGAAAATGAAAATGTCATTTGTCATTGGTACAAAATTTGAATGGGGTCTTCCATTACATCAAGTGTTCAAAATATTAGATAAAAAAAACGGTAACCAAGCAGTGTGATGCTCAAGAGTTCAATTTACAGACATTTCTCTGTGCTAATTATGAAGTATTGACATAAATGAATGAAACTACTTGTTAAAGCGCCTTTTGCAGTGTATAGCAGTTGTGTTCACAAGATGATTCATAACATTCAGCAATTTGTGATGAGTTTCCCTGCCATTACTGGAGATTACTAAGTATCTGATGTATTTGTACTACACTGGATTGCTCTAAATTAGATTTGATGGTGGAAAGGGAAGGAGAACCATTTTCTATCAACTGAAAAATCAGTCCTGTTTTGTGAATCAGTCAGTATTGAATTTCTCTTTACTGTATAGTAAAATTTATCCTTTACAATAAAATGCAAATGCTTAATCATCTTTCCTATAAATATAGCAGTGGCAGTGTGTGTGTGGGAAACCCTCAAGATTTTTTGTGTTGAAAGCTGTGTGCATTATAACTAATAAAATATTGCAGACTTGCTGTAACTGAAAGTAGAATTCATAGTATGAAATCTGAATTTGGAATCTAAATGTGTAAGGTCCCATTTTGAATCAGCAAATCTTGGTTCTATAGAATACTCTTTGATTTGATGCAGGATGTATTTGTATGTAAAGCTCCCATTAAGAGTGCACCAGATGCTGCATCTTGGAAAACTGCCTTCTGCTTTGAGCTGAAAGTTGTGGCTGCTCATGGGTTCTGTTGTCTTAAAAAAGCTGCGTTTAAGGACATGTGCAATCAGTCATTTCACACCATCATGAAGAGGGCTATAATCTGTTAGATTATAAAGCATGATTGCCTGGCAGTTATTGGAAATGTCTGTTGATACCGGGGTTTTACACAAGAAAGAGTATACTTAGTACTTGTATAGGATTGGCTTGAAAATGGTTTGTGGGAACCTGCAGAATGTGCTAGGCCCATGGATTGATGATGCTGAATGGAAGACAGAAATTATTTTATTGTATCTATATATTTTGTGACATACAGGGTACCAACCAGTCCAGTATCAAAGGCAGGTTTTTAGAAAAACCTATCTATCAGGAGGATGAGGTCTGAATCAGAGTCTATGGAGAGGGAAGTACAAAGTGAAAACTTCAGATGAAGTACATTGAGAGTAAGCCTAAGACCCAAGGAGTGTGTCTGAAGCCATTTAGCTGAGGCACTTTCAACCTCTATAGCCTGAGGTGCCATACCAGATCTCTAGTTAGAAAAGAGCAGTGTTTTTTTACTTTCAACAGTGTTAATAGAGCTGTTAAACCAAAAGGAGAGTTATAACATTGCAAGATGCCCATTGTAGATTACTATAACTGCAGTGGACTCTTGTGAAAGTTGCAAAGTGCCAAACGTGTAAGAAAAGTATCCTTAATTAGCAAATGTGTAAAGTAAACCTCCAGACAGGTGGTCCCACTGCTATCTCTAAGGCAGACTGCCACTAGGCTTCTGTGAGAAGTAAGTCCTAATGTAGGAGGACATCAACCTGTAAGAGAGAAATGATCCTGAAATTACATCCCATAGATGAGACCTTGGTCTCAGGTGATTGCCAAGTCTCCTTTTGCTCTAAGAATACCATTGCATGTGTTGATTCTAGATGGTAGAAGGACATCTCTTACCATGGTGGAGTTCCACTCCACTTGGTTAAGTGGAGTGCAACAGATTTTTTGATACTGGAAGGGAGCATTTAATAACACAAGGAGTTTAGACTACCTTTTAGTTCTGAAGAAGCTGGTGGAGAAGTGCTGGTGACATAGAACAGTTACCAAAATAGTGCTGGAAGCAACATCTGAATTGCTAGATAGAAGGTGAAGGGTAAAGATGTCTGCGGCATCAGTCTGCACTGTAATGCCAATATCTTGCATGAGGACAAGCAGCCTCTGGGGTTTCGGTCCATAACATTGCAGTATATAGGACAGAAGTTGGTGACAGTAGTGTAGAAAATGGTGAAGAACTGCCTGAATAAATTAGTCCTCATTTAAAGAGGAACACAGAAGAATAGGCAGTCAGACCAAAATATAAGTGTTTCTATGCAAATGCTAGAAGACTAGAAGGTAAGATGGAGGGAATGAATGCCTAGTTCTAAAATAAGTTGTTGACAGTATAGGTCTACCAATAGAGAAGGTAGCTAGCAGAACATTCATTAGGGTTTCTGTGGAAAACCCGGTAAGAGGAACAGTCAAAAGAGTAAAATGCTTGCAGCCAGTGTGGAGAGACTCAGTACAAATGCATATCCCCTAACAACTGCTTTTCTGACCCTTTAAAAAGATTTTAAAAAACAGTTAGCGTGGTTTAGCAGGCTGTAAGGAACAGGAAGATATCCTTCAAAAACTTGGATCCAAAAAAATATAAAGGGTGAAAATCAGGCAAATGGAAAAAAAAATATACAGTAAAACAAGTTAAAGCCTGATATGTGATTTGGAAAAGGCAGAGAAGCTTGTCATAAGTACTCTTTCAAAAACAACAAACAGAAAGGACATTGGGCCAATAGGTAACTGATATCTAAAAGAGCTCAAACAATATTGCGCTGTAGCTGAGAGTATGAGATACTCATGTTCACTCTGCAGGAGCTCAGATTCCCAAACAAAATCTCTTCTCTATGGGGAAAGAAGCATGAGGTCCTTTTGAGGCACCTGTTCCAAATCAAAATGCTGCTGGGAATGATAAATGAGTTACAGCACACTGCCAACTCTGGATGGACCCAAGACCTCTCGGAAGATCTCTCAGCATAAAATTGCTGAACTGGTAATGGTGAAGTTGAAGGTGCCAAAGGTTATACCAGCTTTTAAAAAGGCCTCCAGAAAGCCTATAGAAAGAACAAGACAAGTATGACTGACATTCATATCAGCCAGTTTGTTGGTAAATATTGTGAAGAAGAAAAGTAATGGATTCATGGACAAATTCAACATACCAGGAAAGAGAACAGCCTCACGGGTCTGGTGGAGTTCTTTGAATACACTGTTGAGGTTGTGAGTAAGTGTGATCCAGCTGATGCAGTACACTTGGGTCTCGGAAAGTCTTTTGAGACCTACTCACCAAAGGTGCTGAGCAAAATGAAACTGCTCTGACATAAGAGGAAAGTTCTCTCCTAGACTGATAGTTGGTTAAAAAATAGGGTAGGAATAAATGACCTGTTTTCACGGGGTAGGGGGATGGAGGTCAAGGGTAGAGTTGCATATGAATCTATCCTAGGTTTAACACTAGTCAGCATGTGCATTGGTGATCTGGAAGAGTGAGTGCAGAGTGATTCTCGGTTAATGAGGGTGGCAAAAATGAAGGCTAATTATGAAAAGCCAAAGAGGGATCTTGTGATGCTTAGTAACTAGAGGTGAAGCTTACTGCTGATAGTGTGAAGTAATGCATGCAGGGGAGAACAATCCCGCTATTACTAAGACTGTAAACTATTAGCACTGAAGGAAGCCATGTTGTAGAGAGCTTACCATGGTAAATCCGAGCATTGGTTAAATCCTATGGACTGTTCCAAAAAAAAGAGAAGAACGGCCAACAGAACAGAAGTCTGCTATGCCAGTCTATAAACCACCTGTGCTTTTGTCTTGCTCTCTAAGTGCAGTTCTGATGCCTGTATTTAAAGGAAGGGTGAGGGGGGAAAAAAGATAGATAATAGAACTAGAAATGGGTGGCAGTAATGATAAAGAGCAATTAAATAGATTAAGATTCTTCAGCCTGGCAAAGAAATAGCTAAAGATGAAAAAGATAAAATTCTATATAGGAGTGTAATGGAAAAAATGAACAGGGAATGCTCATTAGCTGTCTCTTGTAGTGCAAGTCCCAGAGGGGCTCAAATAAAATTATCAAGTGACAGATTCAGAACAAGTAAGAGGTGGTATATTTTTTTCATAGTGCATAGTTAAACTGTGAGCCACTGTACATACTAAAAGTTTATCTGGGTTTCAATGTAGAAGCATCACCTCTTGTTTAGAAGAACACAAAGCCTGGGGGCTGGGAAGGGATCCTGAGATGCATTCCTGCAAGCGTTCCCTGTCCTAGTGCTCTTCCCCAGACCTCTGCTTTCAGCCTTTGCTAAAGACACAATATGGGGGATAGATCTTTGATCTGGCTATTAGTTTGTAAAATGAAGACAAATTGCAGTCCCCTAAAGAAAATGCTGACCATATACTACTTCATATGCATAACAGAATTATTGGTGAAGAAAACATGTTAGGAAGGAAGACTTTCTTTCTTGGACCTAATAACTTCCCAAAGGAAAAAAACCATCAGTTTTCTTTGAAGACTGTACCAGTTCTCATTATACCACATTGATACATAAAGTTTAGTGCCTATAAAAAGGAGCTGAGATTCTTTGTTCTGAGGTGTCAGTATTCAGCTTTAATTCTGTGCTTGCTCAGAGTAAGTCGGGCATTTGTTATTCCTTGCAGTTTATCTTCAGATAGACTGAATTAAAAACCTAAATGCAAAAATAAACTGGAAAAGTTTGGGATAGGCTTACCCATATAATGAAATGCTTACCTATATAATAAAGTGAAAAGTACAGGTCTTGAGTCGTGAACATGGAAAATGAAATCTCTCTTCCTGTAAATATGATGAGGTTATACCTAGATTCTTTCCTTATCCAAACATACAAAGACTAAAGCTACATTAAATTTGGACTGAATAAGGACTTGGAGGAAATAAGTTATTGAGACTAAAGGATGACTTTGCAATTAGACAAGAAAATGACATTTAAATAATAATAATAATAATAAAAATATTAGAAGTTATGGAAAAATAATTGTGTAATGATCCAACCCAGTAACAAATGAAATAAGTCTCCCACTAATAAGGCCTATGAGCTTATGTTAATACAAATAGTTGTGGGGTACAGAATCCGTGCAAACACAGCAAGGGAGACAAAGACAACTGGCCTCCTTAAGTCAGCATTGGCCTTTGAATATACCCGTTCTATACGTTAGTGTCAGACCTGATTTTTCTGGAGGTTTTAGTAGGTCACTCTTTTTCCAGTGGTAATATGATAAAAATACATACAAAGATAATACTAGATAAGCCATTTTTAAAAGTTTCATGAAGTGCTATTTCATACTTAAAGTTCAGATTATCCCACAAGGTTTTCTATACTTGTCTGACAAAGCTAAGAGTTGTATTAAAAATGGATTAAAATACTTTTCTATTTAAGAAAAAAAGCAAAATCAAAGATTTTTCTGAAATAAAAAGGTAAAACATATAAAAATATATCATATGGAGCTTTTTTAATTAAGTTAGGCAATAGTCTGTTTGAAAGAAGGGGTTAATAGTGTACTGCACCAAACACCCCCAATGTACTCTTCTTTCTCAAGAATGGGAGAAGAATCAGTCCTCTTGTAAGCTCAGTTATTTTGATGATCTCTTTGAATGCTCTTCACAGTTTTCCTATTTGTTCAACAGTAGCAAAACATACTTCCAAGAGTATCTTTTTATTTTAATTCCCTATAATGGAATACGATACCAAAGAGGGGAAAAAAGTGTAAGAAAAGTGTTTTCTTCTTTATTTGGTAATTAATGTAGTTAGGTAATGCAGCTGAACCACTGACAGTTTGGCATTAAAGGAGGTTTTGGTTGCACAGATGACACTAAGTTTTAATTTTTTCTCAAAGTAATTTGGTGCCAGACACCATGGAACAGAACTTCGCTAGGAATGTACTCAAAGGGTTAGACTTTCACATCTGTTCAGAACCATACTTTAAACCATAGTACATGGTCTTGAGTAGATGAGAGAATGCACCAGCCATAGCACACTTCTCAAGCAATATTTATTCCAATGTTATCTCAGGAAGTGGGCACCGCTGTTTATTTTTTTTTTTTTATTGAATGAAATCAGTTCTTTGGAAACTATTTCAGTAATACTTTTCTAATGCAAAATCCTCTGAGAAGTGTATTTCATAATACTGCAACTACTCCATATGTATTTTTTTTTTTCTTTTTAATATCAGCTAGACTTCGCATGTTTCTTTTTGTTTGGGGAGAGTGGCTGGCTCTGTAGTTATTCTCTAATGCCTTACAAATAGCTGAATGTACTTGTTAGTTTATATCTGGATGGTTCTCAGTGTTCCTGATAGTTGAAGTGGTTGTGCACTCTATAATAAAAATAATAATTCTGAAGTCAAAATGTAAGTCACGTGCTGTCCTTTACTCAGATTTCAGTTATATTCAGTCCATATTGCTTACAAATAAAGTTGTAAATTCCTATGAAATCTTCAATAAAATAAAAGCCAGAGCCCAAAGCAAACCAAAAAAAACTGCTTATCAGATCTATGCTGCAGACGTACTTCTGACATCCCCTCCTACAGCTCTTCATCCTGCTGCCTCCTAAGAATTTAAAGAAATTGCAAGTCCTCTAATTTCAGTCTGAAACTGTCTATTGCTTTTTCTCCTTTTAGATATGCATTCTTTTCTGCTTTTTTCTTTGCCTCGCTGTGGTTTTATTTTTATTCCTCACCCAATTACACAAATGTTAGATTTATTTTTTAAAAAATGAATTGACCTATATCAGTATTTCCTGAAACTTGTAAACATTGTCTCCCTGGTTTCTTTCTTTCATGCACAAATAATTTCTTATTGGGAAGAATATTTAATACTATATTAAAGATATAGACAACTGTACTACCTCCATTGACCCAGATCTGGTCATTTTATGAAGTTTTAAGAAGTTTTTATCTTGCTTGTTCAATCAGAACAAGCTGGACTACTGTAAGTGGTAGTGTCCTGTGTCAGTTTTCTGATGGCAAATGCCTTGTGAGGGTTATTCATTTCAACATGTCTTACCTCACCAGATAAATATGCATATGATCAATTATAGAGACCAAGCCAGCACTGACAACTTCTTAAGCCATGTTATCTCATTTGCTTGCCAATGTGGGAATTTGCATGTTGAGTTAGGGACCTGAAAATGTGTAAGCTCCTGTTGAGTATGGTGAAGATGCTTTTGAACAGTGGGTTTCTGTTGAATGTTTCTGATCTCTAAGACTGTAGCATAAGTAGCTCATAAACTCTGTTGTATGCTTGGTTTAATATAAAACATTCCTAGGAACATGGTTGTTGGAAAAAGCCAAAGAACAAAGAACCCAATCTGATTTCTTCTTAGTGTGCTCACTGAAAGGTCAGTCATGGCTTCACTTGCTCTCACTTTCTGTGGTCCAGTTCTTTGCTGCATGGTTTCTGCAGTGAGTGAAAGGCAAGGCTGCTCACCCCACGGAGCTGCTAGCCTGAGGGTTAGGCTGTCCTGTCAGGGAAGTAACTGAGCTACTTATCCATGTTTTTCTTCAGACTCTTTGGAAAGAGTCACACTCATCTGTGATCTGCCGAGAGAATGAGCACAGGTACTTGACCTTGGGAGATGTTTCTGGATGGCAGGTGGAAAGAAGACCCTAGCTTACAGAACAAGGTCAAGGCTAAAGTAGGATTTAAGGTCAGTATCTACACTTGGTTAGGCCTGGTTTGTTTCCAGCTTTGTCTGGGCACTCTGGATTATCCTACTGAGACCTAACTTTTCCCACTGTCTAGATAAGGAGCCCATCTACCTACTGTAGGGCTCTGGCTGCTACTCTGGGGACTAGTCTGCTATCAGCTAGGAGCAGTGGTGGTGCATGGCTTGTACTAGAGCCCTTTATTTCATCTAGAGTTTGGACCAGTGTCAGCAAGGTGGGATTTCAGGGACCTGCAGCACCCATAGACAATAGCTACTCTTGGGCAACATGTTTCTTCATCCTTTTTCATCAAGCCTTGTGTTCTTAACCTTTAACTCCCAAAGACTGCCAGTAATTCACATCTCTGTGTTATGTCCAGCTAAAACTTGATCTGCTGAATATTATCCAAATGGTCTTCTGTAAATCCTTGCCTTTTGCTGCCTCCACTGTAGCAGTCATTGTGGGGTTTTTTGTTTTGTGTTTTTTTTGTTTTGTTTTTTGTTTGTTTGTTTTGTTTGGGGTTTTTTTTGCTTCATCACTACAGACTACAACTCGTAGATGTCACCTGAGAGTGGAGAAACTTAGAACTGTAACTTCCCTTTCTATTTGAACCTGGTCTATATGTGAATGTTACAAAAGAAAGAATTACTGGTTAGGTATAATCTTGTGAATTCAAAAACTATTTTGAAATGCTGGGCAATTGAGGGGAAGGAATGTGGTAAAATCAGTGATGTGTTTCACAACTCTGTAAATGTCACTTTTTAGCTATACATTTAGACTCCAACATGCAAAAGATGGCCCATTCCAGCACAGATCCACGGAGTCTTCACATGATGCTACATGAGATGTTATGACTAAGATGGATGGAGACAAATATGTAAATAAGACTCTTCAGGTCTTGAAGTCTTTGTGATTTCTGTAAAGCATGTTGTGGCACTTGCTCTTTGTATCTCACACCCCTCTGCCCCACTGCTCTTAAAATTGTTAAATCAGGAGTAGTTTCATCTGGCTGAAATACACAGCTCTATTATTGAGAAAATCATCTATTTAAAACAGTAACTTTCAAGTTTGAGCTCCACTATTATCCTACATGGCCAAAAAATAATTGTAAGAATTTCTTGCAAAAAGATCTTGTGAGTCTTTCCTTTCACAAAGTCTTTCAGTGAACAGAAACACTTTTTTTAAAAAAAAAATGAACCAATTTTTTTTTTTTTGCATAGGCAGAACCTGGAAAATCTCAGTCTGAAAAAGGATTGCTTTGCATTTGTGGGGCTGGGGCATGGGGAAGAGTAGTAGTAATGCTCATAATCAGTTTTGAAACCTTCAGAAGGTAGCAGTCACTCCAAGAAATTTGCTACAGGTCCTCTGATTCAGCAAAATTTAGAAAGTTTATAAGAATTTGAAGCTGGATTGACTGCTTATTTGCTTAAATAGTTTGAGCTGTTCATAAACTGCAACCAGTTCAATAGTTACTTTGAGTTTTATTTTGTTTTAATGATTCAAGCTAGAAGAAAGTTTTGTCCCACAGAAATTTCTTTTTTTTCCCCTGTCTCATTAATTAATATCTTGGAACATAGTGAAAAACTGATTAAACCCATGGATGATATAAAGCTGGGAAGCTGGAAAATTCTTAAGGAGTTAGAATTAAATCAAACTTAGCTGAGAGGCTTCTGAGGAGTGGTATGATGTAAAAAAAGTAGCTTTAGAAAAGAAAACATGTAGCCATTATCAAAAGCACAGACATTAAGTACCTTGGTGGGCAGTGGTACTTGGGCAAGAATTTTGATGCTAGCAGTAGAGGTTAAGTAGTGTAGTGGGACAAAGGAATACATGCTGAGATTTCATGTCCATCAAGTTCTTTACATTTAATGAAATTAAAGGTTGTAACAAAAATTTATCAAAACACCTAGGGAATAAAACAATGAAGGGCAAAGGTAGCCCAGGCAAAAGACATAATGACTGAATACCTAAACAAATATTATTAAAAAGATCCATTTAACTGTCATTTTGTCAAATGAGTCGTTACATGATTCCTTTTATTAACCTGAATTTTGATTGCTGCTTGCTTGCTGACTTTTTTTTCCTATTATTCTTCAGTGGTCATGCTATGTCAAAATATGTTCATCTAATTGTCCACATTTGAACCGGGGATTATTTTATTCAGAAACTGCTATGGATCTTCAACCCTCAAATTTGTTTTTTTATACAGAGATATATCAGAACTGATAAAAAGTTTCATCTCTTAAAACAAATGTTTCTTAAATAGCACAGGGCTTTCCTTGAGTGGCAGTTGCCTGTTTTTTTGGTTATGTGATGAAATAAAACACTGCTGTCTTGTTATTAAAGTTCATAGATGTTTTTGTTGCCTGCTCTAGTTGTCTCAAATGTTCTTTCACCTCTTCTATCACCTGCCTGTACTACTCTAAGACTGAGGAAGCTTCTTTTCTCATATTTTAGGAAGCTGGTTACACAGTTACCCTTTAGAGTCACTTAAGTTTTCCACTAAGTGTACTGATAAACACATTTGGCCTGTACGACACCTCGAAAATCTAGCACGTTCCTTCTTTTCCAAGGCAGAGTCATTTACTGTAATTTTTTTTTGACACTGAATGTTAATCTCTCTCAAACTGGTTTTACTGAGATGTTTATTATTATCATCCTTTTTCCCTCTCTCTAATAAATTCATGTTATGCTCCCACTTTGTCAGACTAGGCTGTTTTCCCCTCTTCTAGGTAGCATTATTTTCTGCTGGAGTATTAGTTGAAGGGCATTAGCTTTGATGACTTTGGTGGGGCATTCACAAAAGCTCTAGTTAGTCTTGTGGGAATACTGACTCTGTTTCCTCCCTGGCTAATGGAAAGTGATTGGGGTTTCTAGGGCAATTCTGAGTTTCCAAGTTAGGCTTTTTTCTGATTTGCCCTCCAAAGAAAGCCACAGCTTTTGCAGATGGTGCCAGCTGAAGCATCCCTTCTGCTGTTTCTGCAGTCCTGTATGTGAAGGTCAGAAGCTCCTTTCTGACTCCTTGTAGCTGCAACAAGGCTGGATTTGATGGCCACTGATGAAGAACTAGATCTCCCTGCCCATGGTAGCTGGATGTATTGGCAGAGGAGAAATAAGGTGAATGATTGAGAATTACAACTTTTTGTTAAGTTACAGGATCCGGGTGTTTGTGTTGGCTTAAACTGTGTACACTTGATATAAAACATACACTACAGGTGTTTTAGTGCTTGAGTTGTGTTTTCGTTTTTAGTGACTGTTGGAAATTAGAGAATCCAAACAGTTTAGCTGGGATTTTCTCGGGGTGTCTCACATATAATTGGGCTGCAAACACTTGGTGGCTGGTGTCATTGGCTTCATAATACAGTAATCACTTTTTAACATAGTTCTAAAAAATCTGCCCTGTTTTGCAATGAAGAAAACCGTATTTCTATCTTATCTGAGTTGAACAGACTTTTGAAGCTGGTACATGGCTAAAATATGTGGTGCTGTTATGAACTTGTCATTAAGGAATTCATTTTAACTCAAGAAATTTAGATGTGCCCATCTTTGTTCTTGTTATGGAAAAAATTGAGACCTCTATGAAGGCAAGGCTACATGTGAGACTTCAGAGGTCTTCCTCCTTATCTCTTTGTGTGGTTGCATAAGGTCTAATTCCAGGCTGTTATTAAATCAATAATTATTTTTTGCTACTAAGGATATACATGATACTTCACAATGCATAAATTTTGGAACTTTTAGAAGAAAATACTGTCTCTGCTCTAAAATAGCTTTTAGTAGAATAAGAAAGACACTAGACAATAGATGAAGCCTTTGCTGTGTGCATTTTTGCTTTCTCTTATTCTTTTTATTTCCCATCATATCAGTAATAAGTCTATCTAATCTCATTAGAAAGTTTACCTCAAATGTATATGCCTGTATATTTTAAAGCTAAATTCCAAACTTATTTTTGTTACTTGTATCTCAATTCCTGTAGAAAACCATTGCTGAAACCTGAATGATAGGTTGATTAACTTAATTGTCTCTTTTTTTTGCACTTCTTGACCTTGCTGTTTTACAGATTTTTTTTTTCACATTTCTACATTTTTGTATTTTCTTTTTTATATTTTCATTTTCTGTGTTAATTTTTCTACATATACTGGGAGAGGATTGAGGGTGGCAGAAGTGTGTGAACATGTGCAGAGAACTATGGCCTTGTGAGGCATAGAATTAAATTGTTTATTTAATGTTAATAATTTGCTTAATACTATACCTAAAATCTGAGTTTGGAAGAATAACATGGGGAATTCCTTCAAAAAGTGACATAAAAGTAGGAAAGAATGTTAACAGACCATGATTAATTACTTTATTGCAAAAGGGGAGCTTTTTGTAACTCTTCTTGGTTTGAAATGAGTTGCCATATGTTCAGAAGGTAGAGACTGGCAGAAGACTTTCCTGTCTTACTAAGTTGTGAGATCAGGAAATAACTAAATTTACCACGGGGAGTTTACCTAACTAACCACAACCTTTTACTAATATGTTCACTTTGTCCTCACATACAAATTTTGAAATAAAAATGCCAGTACTCATGTGTCACTGATGGGAAGTAGAAGGCAATATTTTGGTCATAATTGGTAGGAGGCAAGGCTGACATTCACATGAATTTTCCCCAATTACAGAATGAGCACAAAATATTTCACAGAAATTATTTCTTAAAATTTCTGTCATGCTAACCTGGCATTTGAAAATGCTTGTGCTTTCCCACTCTTAGTCTTTAAAAGTGATTTTCTTTAAATAGAGAACACATAATTTGTTTAAAATGTCAAATGTTTTCTTTAGGTTTCAGTTTTCAGCTTTTAGCACAGCCCTCAGAATCTTGTTTTCGAGGCATGAAAGGTCCTCGTGCTATCTTTTAAAACCTCCCGCGTGCTAAAGGACACAGCAATGTGCTCAGCAATGATTCTGCTGTGTTCCATATCTTGCAAAATCTTAAGGACATGACAGAGAATCCATCACTTGGCCTGACACTCTATTCAAACAAATTATCCTCACTGATAATTTGTTCAGATTTAAATCCTTAAGTCTCACTTGAAGACACTTTGTGTTTACCCCTTAAATCACTTTGGGCTTTTTCTGTTTCTTCTCCACTTTTTTTAACAGCTTGTGCATATAGTTTTGATGTCTATGTATTCTAGTATTGATCTGACCATACATAGTAAAAACAAGATCAGCAAGCTTATTTCTCTTAGGTGTCTAGGGATTACCCCCAAACCTATTTTGCCATAACAGTGGCTGCAAGGCCCATGCTCATTGATTTCCTCAGTGGTCCAACACCTCCGTGGAAGTAGCTGCTGTCCATGGTTTTCAAGCATACACCAACTTTCTGTGTTCTCAGAGGACTATGACCTTGCATTTGCATTAAAATTTGCCTTCACTGTGTTATTTGTGTATGCAGCTGGGAATCTGGTGTAATACCAGGCCTTATTGGAGATAAGCCTATTATATAGGGTATCTGCATCTTGTAGCACTCCTTTAGACCGGATTCTACTTTGTGAGCCCTAAAAGTAAGAGAAGAGTCCTAAACTGTGTCTTCTCTAACTCCTTGCATTTTGTAACTGTTTAAAAATGAGTTGTCTGTGTGTATGCTTACTCACATTTAACATGACACTTTGCAATTAAGTCAAACTGTAGTTTCCTCTTACGTAGGGAAATCTAGAAAAAAATTTACTTTTTTTCTACACACTCTAGGAGCTCTTGGGAACTCCCCTGTTTCCAGCTTGCGCCTTTGAATTCTGTTTCTGTCTTTCTGTTAAATTAGATTAATAATAATAAAATATAATAAAAATAATATAAATTTTTCTTAAAATAGAGGACACACATATAGGCTACTGTCACTTTCTTCCTTCTGTGATCTTGACCACCTACAGTCACGTATCTGGGGTGCTTTTGTTAGAGGGTACGTGTACTAGCTTGGCTGGTTGACTGCAAAAGCAGGTTTATCTGGAGACCGTGAAGGGATGAGAGCTTCAGTGCTTGGCATTCAGGCCCCATTTTGCCTGATGGCTTGCAGTCATTGGTCTCCTGATGATGGGAGTTAAAATGCCTGTTTGACATTTCATGCCTTCTGTTCATATCTGATATGTAAATTATGTTTTGGGATGCTGTCTTACAAAGTAACTCCATGGTGCACAGCACCTTGTATTAAACCAAGGTTATGCTCTGTATTTATAGAACCACTTTCTGAAGTCTTCTAAAACCTGGTCAGAGCTGCTTACGAGTTGAATAGCCCTCTTCTAATTTTCTGGTTTGTGGAAGTGACTTTAGAAGTATAGTGTCATCTTAAATTAAAGCAGGCATTCATCTCTTCCACAGGTCTTTCACCTCCTGGTTAATCTTGGCAGGTCTTTCTACCCATGTCTGGTAGTCTTTAACTAAACCCAGGCAGACTAAACCAGGCCTTCCAAGGCTCCTTCTCTCGTATAAGTAGTCTAGTATGTCCTCCTGTCTCTTTGTCATAGATGATGATAATGCAATGGTAGGTAAATAAGTGCTAGAGTATCTTAACTGTGCAATGTCAGAGAAGTCTTAGCAGAGCTGCTTGACAAACTTGGGAGGAGATGCAAACAGCATTTCTGTCCTTATGATGTGGTGGGAAATGTTGCCTTTTGCATGAACAGAGTTGGAACTGTTGATCTGGTTTGAACAACTGACAAGTCAGGATCATCACAGAGCTCTTCAACTCCCCTTGCACATGCACTTTCTTTCCACTTAAAACCCTTTTTTCAAGCTCATGTTTTGGAGTAGTGATCAGCTTTGTCAGCCACTCAGTATTCCTGGTGCATGGTGGTTTCCTGTAACAAGTTATTCTACTAGAAACAGAACTGTAGAGCTTCCGCCTAAAGACTTGTTTTATACAAAAACATATTCTCTTCTCCTGTCTGATATAAGCTAGACTAGGGCTGCTTGGCTGCTGAAGTCAATACATGGCTTGATAGGACTGTTCATGTAATCTTCATTCCCAAAAGCTTCTGTAATGCACACTGTGGATTTGGAGATAACAGCCTGTTACTGCCACTGCTTTCCCTGCAGCCCCTCTGTTGTCTCTACATATTGCTCCTCAGGAAACACTATGCCTGCGTATGGGTTGTCACCAGCAGCGTAAATCAGCTTGTGTGGGTATGTTCCTTATCTGTGTGAGTTGTTGATGAGGATAATTGAGGCTGCTTATAAGCAGTATGAATTATCTAAGCAGTAATTGTCTGTTCCTGGAAGTTGATTTCCCATCCCAGAGGGTAGATCAGGATACAGGCGGTGTTGTGTAATATATGTTCAGAGAGCCTGATGCTTTGAGGGAGCATCCAGGGTTTGCACAGCCTGTGTTGTGCTCATGTGAATTTGTGCTGCTAAGATGTGCAGAGCCCCCCTGTGCGAATGCAGGGTGATGCTGTTGGAGTCTCAAGAGATACACGGGGGCTGGGGCAGAAGGCATAGTGTCATGGTGTTTGGCATCTCTTTGAGTATGGAGCAGAGTTTTGAGAGGCTGGGAGTGTTGTCTGTGCACCTCAGCTAGTCCAGTTTGTTAGGTGGCCATGAACACCAGCTCTTAAGGAAGTGTTGGAAACCAGAGGATCAAGTGGGAATACTGAGACTCCCTTATCTTGTCCCCCTCGGATATCAAGTTGCTTACCCTAGCAAACCATTTTTTGGATGGGTGGAGGAATTCAGAACCCCCCCACAAGCTGCATTTGTGCTTTGGGGAAAGGGAGCAGAGTTACAAAACAAGAAACTGTCCTTGTCATTGGGATCTGGGAAGGGACAAAGACAAATGCACAGCAGGGGTCCATGGTAAACATGTTCAGGTGAGATGGCCTGGAGTGACACTAAGCAAGGCACAAGGTCTTGCATTCTGGTATGGCTTGGGACTGCAGCACTACTGTCACGGTGTAGTGGGTCTCCCTATTTTATTGTGTATTTTATTGGTGTGTATGCAGAAGGCCAGGCCACATGCAAACAAAAAAGGACCAGTTACCTCTTGTGACTGAGGTGAGGTTCATCTACAGACTATTAAGGCCCCTGAAAGTAGAAAACCAGCTGCAGAGGGCTGAATGGGTTGCTTCAGGTAAAATTCTGTAGAATATATTTAAAAATACCAAGCATGGTGATATTTTTCTGGAAAAATTGAGTTTGTTTCAGAGCTAAGTGTTTAAATTCATAAAAGAAAGGAATCACAGTATTGTATATGACATGAAAAATAATGGAGCAATGTAGATCTGGACTGCTATTCCCAATAGGTTTTTTCTTTTTTGTGTTTCCTAGTACATGCTAAAAATATTTTCAATATCTTAACATCTGCATTGTTATGAAAAATGGCATGTCTTTGTTTTGTTTTCAGCAGTGTCATTCTTGCATTATATTTTGTTCCATGTGCTCTCTTTGGTAGGGATGTGAAGTCATTTTCTTTTGTCAGCTGTAGACCTAATTGCCTTGACTCCAGAACTGCACTATGCACCACTTGGAAGAGCTTGTTTCTTTTGTTCTGCCTCAGAATACCCGAATCTGTACGTTGGGGAATATGGAGTTATTTGATTGTGAAAGTGTCTTCTGATTGGCAGACAGTGACAGAAAATAGGGTAAAAACAAAGGGAGCTAAGCCTCTTCAAAGATAGAAAACATGAGGCTGAAGGAATGATGTCTAATCTTAAAGGCACCAGTGTGTCCCATTGAATGCAACTGAAGGATGGGATGCATGGGTAAGGTAGACCCTGTCATGCCTGTCTATGCCTCTGGCAGGCTCCTAAGCGCTGTGCAGCAGAGGAAGATGAGTGAGTGAAGGTTGTGAAGTCAGGTTGTCAGATGTCAAGTACAAGCATCAAAACAGACAAGAAATAGGGCTGGAATTGCTGTGAACATAAGAAAGGGAAACATTAAGACAGACTGGTAATGAGGGCAAGATGGCAGTAGGTGAGGGACAGCCAGGGGGAGGTCATTAGCTGCTGCTCTCCAGTACATTGCATGGAACACAGGATTTCTGAGTTCCTCTCTCTCTCCTAGTCTGGGGCACTGCAAAAGATGATACCCACACACTGGTTTTGGTTTCTTGATTTTCTCAAGCAACAGAGATGAGTGTTAATGCTCTTACTCTGTCTCTCAGGTGTGCAATTGTCAATAGGTTGCCACAAAAAAGGAATTTGACTGCCTGGTTTGATTATTTTTTTTTCCCTCTAAAGTTGAAGAAACTTTGTATGTATACAATGCACTTTAAAAGACATGTTAAGGAGGCAAAGCCAGGCTGCCAGAACTGGGAAATGCTGAAATTGGGGTTGCATGTGTTACTTTAATTCTGCTTCCTTGGATGTACATGTTGGTGTAAAATCTTTTAATAAACTGTAAGTATTGGGCTTTTCTTTTCCCCAGAGAAACACATCTGTGATGAAACTTCAGTGTTTATGGGATGAATGAGGGATATGTAGTGGGTGAGATGATCACAGATATTCCTGAGATGGTTTGCTTGCACAAAGCTGCAGCAGACATTTGGCTGCCCTAGGCAACCTTCTCTTTCCAGTGGTTTCTGCCAGCTGCCTCTATCTGCAACTCTCCTCTTCTGGACAACAGCACCCATGGCAACCACAGCCTCTGGGACTTAACATATGTTTAGTGCCCTCCCTTAGAAAATCCCTAGAGGTAGGGGGTTCCCTTTTTTGTGCCCTTGCAGTGAGCTGGCAGCATGACAGCAGTTCCTGGCCTTGTACAAGCTTCTCATGTGCTTCAAAGGAGGTGCTGGGTGGTGCAGGCAGCCTTCATTTATCATTTTGAAGTAGCCAGCATCCCGCTAATGGTGTGTGTGCTGTACTTTGGGAACGTCTCATCTCTAAATTTCTTCTTGTCACAAAGGTGGAAAAGTGTGAATGACATAGGGCATTGGACAAGGATAGAGGAGGGTCTCACGACTAAGACATCAGATGGTGTGAGACTGCACTGAATTATGGCACTGCTGCCTGTACCACAGAGTTCTTGCATGAAGCTGTCATTTTGTGGGCAACTGCTCAAATGCTGGTGTGTGTCTTGCTTTCTGGATTTCCAAATCAACTCTAGGAGCCACATGGTCATTCAAAGCCAGTTTTGGATGATTTGCCATGAGGAATTCAATAAAAGGCACAACCCCTATTAAGGAGTAATAGGGAGTGAGGCTTAACTATTGAATGGATTACGTGAGCCTGGAAGAATCAGACAGCCTGAGGTTTCTAATGGTCTAGTGTTTGAATTTGCAGTTTCAGGTCAAACCCAACTTACTGGGACTTCCAATCCCTCTCCTTCTCCCAATTTTTATATTCCCTAGAGAGTGATGTGCTTAAATAGAAGTGATAGAAACAAAAAAGGCAATAGATGTCAGTTAATCTATAGCTCTTTTCTATATTAAGTTAGTTTTAAATAGCATTAAAGGCTCAGTTTAGCGAAGCACTTAGTAAGGCATCTAACTACATATTTGAATTGAGGCCAGGATTGATAAAGTTGGATACAGTGTGACAATACATTTTAATAGGAACACTGCATCCACAATGGTTAATGTGTATGTCCCAAACAGGGCTGTATCTTCCTTCTGCTGAGAGTTGGTGTTGCAAGTTTCAAAGAGTTTATTTGTGGTTCTGGTTTACACATTTCCAGTAAGAATATGGGATACAAAGGAATTTTTTTTGAGATAATGGATTTATAGGCAAAGAATATTTTGTAATTTCCCCAAATACCTGATATATGTCACCAAGCTTACTATCTCGTTTTGATTCCTTTAGCACTTTTTTTTTTAGTGGTTATTGAATCATTTGCTGTCCCTGTACAAGATCTTGCTACAGCAGATTTTCTGAAAGAGGATTCTGAGACTTCAGAAAACTGAAAAGGAAAAAAACATCCTTTAAGTAGACTAGCATTAAAACAATACTTATTCTTAATTTATGGGGAAGCATTTGAATTGTGTCTGAAAGGTCACAGTAATGAGGCCTTTACAATTAAAAGTAAGAGAATATTTGCCAGTTTTAAAGAGCACAAAAATATTAGAGAGAAAACTTAAATGAATTCCAAAAGGTAGACCTCTGGGCACTTACCCTTTTTAAAAGAGGGGATAATTATTAAAGGTCTCTCAAACAGATGAATAAAGAATAAGTAAGGGAAATTTCATACAAGGAATAAAGAGTAACTAAGGCCCTATCTATAGAAGAAGCACAAGATGTACCTAAAATGTTAACAAAATTCTTGAACTTGTGCTAAACTCCTGTCAACCTGAACTAACATAGGTAGAAAAAAAAATAAAAGACTTCCAACTGAAAAGTATTGATTTAATTTTTATTTATTTTTTTTAATTCCAGTAAAAGTTTTCAGAGTTATTTCTTGTGGCTTGAGGAAGAGAACCTTCGCCAAATATTATTTAAAAATCTTGTAAATACTTTCATAAATGTGTAGGAAATATATATTTTAAGAGTGGATTGAGTTGTAATTTCAAAAACTAAAATTTATGTCAATAGCTCCATTCCCTTAAGTTTCTCTGTAAATCAAATGAAGAGTCAAAAAATGCCGCACTTTTCTAAATGAGGATGGTGACTTATAGAAAATAGTGTCTCTAAGATATGAGAAAACTTAACTGAAACTTGTACATTCAAAATAGAATAGCTTTTATAGAAAGGAACAGTGTATTTGCCTGTTTTAGAATAAAATGTAATTGCATTTGGTGTTAATAGACCAATTAAGTCGATACATTCAGAAAATCCTTGATGGAATAGAATGGAGTTTCCCACTGTATCCTCATAAAACTAAACAAAGAAAGTAATGTTTGGTATTTGTGATGCATTTGATCAGCGTATTAAAAAACGCATGATTTTAATTATAATTTAATAAATCTCTTACCTTTTTCATTTATGAAAAAAATAAAATTAAGTTGTCTCCTTTTTCACTTACAATTTGTGATCCTCAGCTGAAGGATTCTGTCTGGAAATCCTCCCACAAATTGAGCATAACAGCTGATAAAGTACAAGGTAGTATTTTACTGTACAGTGATAGGGTACTTTTCTACTTTGCTAGTTATAACAGTCTTAATTTTGAGGCTCTCTGGGGAGAAAATTACCATTTCTTTCCTGTATTTCTGCATAGCTAAATCATAGGAAACACTAATTTCAAATTTTCACCTTTTTTCTTTTAAAAGAAAGATGAAGTAAATTTGATTAAGATTAATCATAAATAAGTCTCTGTTAGGCAAAGTACCAAAATAACAAAGTATAATTTCCTTTTGTCTTTTTTTTTGTAGATGCTATCATGAAAGTAATTATATCACTTTGTTTCCTTTCCTTTTGTGAACATAGGCTCATGTTTTATTTAGAAACAAGCAGGCAAAACCAATGTAATGGTCGGGAATGTGATTCTATATTCCTATATTTATCCATCTGGCTAGGGTATGTTCCTCTAGTGTGTAGCCCCAACTGCCTCATAGCTGCAGAGGAATTGCATGTATATGGATAGGTGATGCTTCTGTAGATTAAAATACGCTTTAACTCAATAACATTTAAGCAGTAGGCATGGAAGGGTAATCTGCAGTCTCCCCTCTCCTCCCTGGAATAATCATTCTATAAAAATTATTTTTCACCATTATTTTCTTTTTGTAGCATTTCAGACTCAAAAAAAGCTAGGTAGCTGATACTGGCTTAGGGAGTAACCTTTCTCTTTTATTTTTTGCTAGCTTTCACAGATGTACTCGGCCATTTGAATATTTGTTTGATATATCCCATATGTTTTATATATGTGCGTATATATATAAAAATATACGGGCTGTGTGTATATACAAAAAATATGGGGAGCGTGTATACACACAAATGTATGGTATCTATCCAACTTCCTCTGTTTTTTTTTCTATCATTGTGACAGAGACAAATTTTTTTTCTTCAATGGTAATGTCTCTCTCAGTAGGTGATTTGTAAATGTAATTGTCCTGTGTATCTAATTCCTCTTGTGGAACTACCCCTATAGAAAACATACTATGGGAATATCACTAGGTGATTCATATGAACAAATAAAGAGTGGGATAAAATTTTGACATAGAAATCAATGGCAAAAGCCCTATGAACTCTAGTGGGGTGATAATGTGTGGCGAAAGGATGCACAGTAATACATGATCATATTAAATCTTTGTTGCCCCCAAATGTACTTTTTGCTGCTTCATGATTCATTGGCAGTACCCTACTATTCAACTTATGAAAGCTAACTCAATCAGTAGGAAAATTCAGATAAATCCCAAAGTATACTAGTGCAGTTGTTGTGATTATTATACAACAAGTTCAAATACCACTTAAAAGGTGTTCAACAAAATTAAGCTCTCTTAGTTTTAAGTGTTTTCTTAGGAACTTGTTCTGTCGTATGCTTTTACTTTTTTGAAAAAAAAAAATCTCTTCAGTTATAGGTTCTACAGTAAAGTAGCTATCAAGAAGAGCATTGATACTCAACTTGGATTTGAGAAACTTAATGGCATTACGTGATGTAGAATAGTGAAATAAAATAAGGAATCTGGGGCTGTTTGACCCAGGCTTGCTGTACTTCTGAATGCACATCCTTCAACAAATAACTACACGTCTAAGTCATGCTAGTATGGCTGCTTACGTGTGTAGCGTTAACAAGTTATGCACATGACTAAGATCAGCCCTCTGTAGCATAGTCATCAAATCCTTCAGTGTGTACTTTAACTTCTGTGGGCTATGTGAGTGCTTGGATGTTTAAATTAAAGCAAATATCTCAGGCCTTGCAGGATCACTGCTGTGTTTGTGAACCTGAAGTCCAACTGGTCAAGCGTAGAAGGTATAGCTGGTGTTCTTCTACGTGACTTCAGTTAAAAATAGGTTTGAAGAACAAACATAATGTTTTGTTGTGAGTTCACTGAATAATAGCAAGATGTTACAAAGCTTCTTACTGCTTTTCATCTAAGGGGAGAGATTGATGCATTGCTGTGTAGAAAATGATAAAGCTAGAAGATACCATCTAGAATACCAACATCTGGTATTTGTGATATTATAATGTCATACACAGTAGTGTTACAATTTTAAAGATTCAATGTATTCAGAACATATGTGTTAATTTTTTTTTGAAAATGTAAAGCCACATACTTGGTAGTCTACAGATACTCTGATTTTGCTAAGAATTGCCAAGAAGTTGACAGTTTGGACCGAGGATTGCTGTGGTTGCTATGTGCAAAAGCTTAGAACAAGCCAGCGGGAAATAATACCAGGGTGGGAAAGTATTGCTATGGTTACACAGTATTTTCTTTAAAGGAGATGTGGATAACACAGCAAGAATCGCTGAAACTTAGGTAATGTTGTATTATACAAAAGGCAAAAAGACTGAAAGATAATAACTGTCTTGTGCTCCCAATGTCATTCTGTTAGTTTCCAGCAAAGAGGGATTTAATTAAAGTAGCAATAATTTGTGAAAGCTTTATTAGAAAAATATACTTGACTTTTATTTTTTAAAAGTGGAATGCCAGTGCAGTATCTTGTATATTTTGGTTTTGTCTCTGTTTTTAAAAGAAAATTTTTATCAAGTGAATTGAGTTCTTTTAAAAAGAATAAGTGTAATTATGCCCAAATAATTTAATTCATGTGAACTTTTAAGTCAGCTTTTCAGTATGTTAAAAACTGTAAAATAACTGCATTTTGCAAAAAATATGTATAATACAAAATTATTACAAAATATAATTAAAATTGTAATAAATAATAAAAGCCTGCTTTATGTAGTGCTGTAAATCTGAACTGTAAAATTCATCTCGGAAACATCCTTCAACTACAGACATCCTCTAGAATTTAGTTGTAAACACCTCTGCTGGTTTGATCTTGCAAATCTGGAAGCAGAAGACCACTGTGCAACACAGTGTTTCCATTTTGATATTTAATAAGATCCTCTCTTCTCCCCCCCCATGTTTATCAAGAAGTACGATGTGAAGCATCCATGATGCATGTGCTGGACCATGCCCAGCCCACCTCTGCCCTGCAGCTGTTGAGGAAGGCTCTGCTGGGAAAGGTGGGCTGGGGACTGAGCAACCTGGACAGGACAAATCAGCTCTAGGACCAGAATGTGGCTTATTTATTTTTTTTTTCATGTCTACTGTACCATATTTATCTGTTGCTCTCTAATAGCCATGCCTCTGAAAGCTGCATCGTTTGATGGCACTTGAAGGCCCATCATTGCAGTACACCCGAGACTGGTTAATGGAATCAGAGGTACAAGACAAAACTCCTGAGCTGTGTAACTGTACTGAAGGTCTGCACCTGCCCCTGTCTAACATGCCAGTTTTACTCTTTCTTTGTGCCTGAGGAAATGGAGCAGAATTGATCATACTGGAGGGTAAAAGGTGAAAAGAGGCATAGATGGACAATATCTCTACCCACACAAGTCGCTGCTCCGCGTGCTTTTGACTCCACCACACCATATAAATTGTCCATGTCACATCTCTGCCTTGGGCACATTTTCTTGAAGGTAAGAAGAGGAAGGATTTAAATTGTCAGGTGAAATATGTTCCTCTATTTGTGACTGTTTTCCTTAGTTTCAGTGCTGTTTTGCCCATATGAGAGAGGGATGTGAAACTTGGAGGTGAGGCATTGCCCTTTTACTTTGCTCTTGACAAGTATACCTAAACATGGAAATAACCTGCTGTACTCAGTAGTGCTGGCTATTACAACTGAGATGGGATATAGGATAATCTTACCCTATAGGATAATCTTGTAGCATTACCAGAAAAATCTGTCCTGTATGCAGTGGACATACAAGATGGACTGTCGAGTAGAAAGTGGGGAAAGAATGGTCCTGATGGAGACAGAGTATACTGGGGCTGGAGGTCGTCAGTGTAAGAACGCTGAGACAAGGACTCTGAGGAGAGAAGTCCAGGACAAAAACATGATATGGGGGAGAAGCAAGGGAATTGAGATCAACTGTGGGGATGAGAGGTGGCCACTTGGGCAGGAAAATATGGAATTTAAGCAGGAAGTCCTAAGAGGGAGATGAGATCTGGGATTTGGAAACCTGATGGACTGAGATGAAGTGAGGAATTGGAGACAATGGGAGAGCATGATAGTGAGGAGGGCCAGAGCCTGGAATCTTAAGAGTGAATGAAGAACAACTCTGGTAAAGAAAAACTGTGTAAAAGCAGAAAACATTGAGGCTGAGGAAATGGGTCAAAAGTTGTGTGCAACTCAAGTACGCTGCTCTCTGCTGTGAAGAGCCAAAGATTTCTGAGCATGGCCTACCATCTCTTCTTCTTCTTCAGATGTCATTTGTAGCTGCTGACCCATTGTCAAAATAATGGCTTATATAGAAAAGAGCATCTTATTGGATGATACTATCAGGCACATGGTGTGGCTCCTGGGGTTTCCTGCAAAGGTACAGGAGTTGGACTTGATAATCCTGGAGGGTCCCTTCCAACTCGACATGTTAGGTGATTCTGTGATTCCATGATTCCTGTGGTTTCTCCCTCCATTAGTACAAATGATAGAGGTCTGTAGCGTGGATCCAACCATTCCACACTGTGATCAGACCACTCTCCCATGAAAGTATTTGTTCTACATTTTTTCCTAGGGTTTTAAAAATATACCAAATAAAAGTGCATTGAATGATAGTTGATTTTTTTAGTACCTGATCTTACTAAAATATGAATTAATTTTGGCAATGCTATTTTAGCTTACTGTAATTCTGATTGTATAGTCATGATAGAGTATCTAACTACACATTTACAAAATGCTTATTCCAAAAGACTTCTTCCTCCACTCGCTACTTCAGGTGGATTTGCATGGGGATGCCTCAAATTTCATAGCTTCTGACTCCGAAAGCTGCAGTGAATGGGAAAGAGTGCAAAGAATGACTTAAGGGAAGGGCAACTGGGTGCTGCCCCAGGGCTCTATTCCTGCCTCTATCACATAGGTCTGTGAGACATGTCTATCAAGTCCCTCACCACTGTTGAAAAGCTGGTTTCCCTGCCTGTTTATGCCCTGTTTTCATTGTGCTTGATTGTTGGCCGTGCTGAGCAGTCTCTTCTTTCAGTGGGGGCAGTGCTAGCTGCGTTTTGAAGGTCTCTGACTCCTGGATGTAGATAACTTACTTAGAGATGATGGCCCCCTAGCCAAGGGCCATCAGAGGGCCCTGCTATGAGCATGGCTGAGGTGGTTAAGGTCACCTGGCACTGTTTCTCATTTTCTTTGCTGTAGCTTAAATTGGATGACCACAGTTAGTGGTACTTTAAGCCTCACTCTCTTTACACCTCAGCTTCCCACATGTGAAATGAAGATAATTATTTTTCCCTTTTTCCTAGGGAGATGGTGCTTATAAATATTGTGGAAGTAATTTTTACAGCATACATACGCTAGTGATAAGCCCATGAAGAAATTTGCGCACTCTCTCAAAGCTGAAGTTAAACAGCATACAGCAGGAAAGTCTATGGCCACATGGTGAATAGCAGAGTAAATAAAAATATCATTTTGCTCATTGAACAATGACTTAAGGGGCGCTAAATGGGGTGGACCTATGGAAGAAAAAACAACCCTAAGTTTTGAACAGTAACTGAAGATTATCATGGTGTGTGCATGCATAAAGGAAGATGGACTTAAGGTTGCAGGAGTGTCCTTCAGTTTGACCCCATTTACCTTCTGAGTGTTCAACTTCATGCTGTTTTAGAGAGCTTTTAGTGTATCATCCATTTTTAGAAGTACTAGTATTTTACAGTCCTGTATGCCTATTTTAATAATTCCATAAAAACATTAAGTAACTGGGAATACTAATTATAAAGTTTACCTTATGTAAGTTACTAAAAAGAGTTCTTAAAGGCTGATCACCGGGCAACTCCATGTGTACCTCCATCTGGCTAATAAACTGAAAGACAAATTTAGAAAGTAATTTAGATAATCTGTGTAAAAATCATGGGTTTCAATCCTATCATTAGGTGCAACAGAAGACTTGCATAAGCAAACTTTACATGGGGCAGGGCTGAAAACTCTTCTTTCCCTCTGTCCTGTTCTTTCCTTACACCCCTGCTTAAAAGCTGGCTTTCATTCAGTTTGCCAAGGTCCCCCCCTTTCTTTTGTTTTTCCATGATTCTCAAAGTAAACAGGACTTGATTTATCTAGTGACATGCTATTGAAAAAGTTAGGCTTCTAGCCATGAAAACTGTGAACAAGCTATTTGAATTTTAATTAATGCTTCACATTTGCAGTGGATAAGTTTTTGAAATAAGCTGTTGAAACTTTTTAGAGGGGAAAAAAGTAATGTCAGCTTCTCAAAGACTAGGGAACCAACTCTATTTTTTTTTTTTAAAACACAATTTTTCTGATATTATATAACATGCTTTATTTTTTTTTTTTACAACATTGAGTAAAAGCAAGTGTAGTTCTTATGCAGAATGTCACTACTTATTAATTATAGTATTGAATGATACACCTTGGTCTAACAAGTCCAGAGACAGGTACTTGATTGCTGGTCATCAGTCTGTGTTTTAGCTGTTAAATTTTTGATGTCCTGAATAATCCTGGTCAGATAACACTGAACGAGAACAATAGATAGGGAACCTCTGAAATCTACCTTGTCTTCTACTGGAAATCACGGCAAGACTTCTCATTTTGAGTATAATCATTGCTTCAGATTTCATAACAAGATGCTAGCATGTTGAAAAATACTAAGCAGATGTTCCTACAGGTGAAGAGAAGACAATTATTCTCCCTGGTTTTGTATACATGGACCAAATTTTCATCTGTGTAGGAACGGTCCATGTATGAGAGTCCAGGTACTGTTTGTGTACAGCAGAACGAGATTATTCACAGGATGTCACCTGATAGCCATTAAGCCCCCAAAAGATTTTAAAGATATCCATTCATGACACAGTCCCAAAATTAGTATTGTATATCAAACAGGAGATCACAACACCAAAAGTCTGAAACTACAGCGTGCCACGATAACACCACAGAAGCAATAAGAGTAATCATTGGTACTGTGTCCCTTGATTAGCCCTTCTGAGGAAGCAGAATACATGTCAGTATAGTTGTACTGCTGGTAGTCCCTGGGGAGTTCATTCAGAGCTCCAGTATTCCTGTGCACCTCTGAGCCAAGTGATTAGGTTTGTCTGTCCCTTAGATGTGTTGGTCTGGAGATGCTTTTCATGGGGTTTGTCTTGTTGGGGTTTTTTTGGTGTATTGATCATAAAGAAAATATATTTCAAAATACCTTTTCCTATTTTTTAAATAGGAAAGATCATGGATCTGGAAATATTAGAGTATAAAGCAGGAACTGAAATTATGGATTACACTGGAAAAGATGCAGGAAAATCCAAGTACTGGTGATGTAATTATTTTTGTGTGACAACATATTCTATGAAAATTCATTGGTGCTATGAGGCACAGGTGCGGGACACTTACATTTTGGCCAATTTACTTGTGCTGCCAATATCTGAAACATTCTCTGTGAACGTTGTTCTACAAGAAAATACACTAGGTCTCCTAGTTTGTTTGCCTTTTCATGTAGTGGTAAGATGGCCTGGATTTGCCCCCATTTCTTGTTGAATTATAAGTAGCTTCTAGTTTATTGCTGAACATAATTGGTTTTGCTTTGGCACAGACGATGTATGCACTTGTGTGAATAAAGAGATTTTGTTGTCTTTTGTGAAAGGAAGTATTACTTCAGCAGTAAGGGGGAAAGAAGGAAGTTGGTTGCAAATAGAAGCACAACGCTTGAGTCAATTAATTCTTCTGCCCTATTGCTCTTCACTTCTGTCTTCTCTGGAATGTTTTGTCATTGATTAACAGCAAAGAGGACTGAATGTCACTTCATATGTCTCGCACAACTTACTTATGTGCATGAACAAGATTCACGTTGTCATTTGGGTGCTTAGGGTGGGTTTCAGTTGCGTACACATCATTGTCCAGTGCTCTTTGAGGTGCTGCAGCATGTCCCAGGCCTTTGCAAGGAGCATGCAGGTCTGGTGCAGATCTTGAACCCTTTGGAGGACTGGCTGCAGCAGGCAGGAGACATGCACCAGAGACCTCACTGGAGGAACTGAACTGCATCCATAAAATCCAAAGTGAATCTGTTGTTACTGGTTTTGTACCCGTGAAGTTGTTTGTTTTGTAACTAGCTAGCCCATTTGGCAGTAGATTGTCTGATAATGAGACCCAACAGAAAACATTTTCTACTTTCTTTAGTTTGACACTTCAGAGACTACAGTGGGATGCTACTAGTTCATCAAACGTAGAGAGTGCTCTTGCCAGTTCTGTTATGTTTCAAAGCACCACAAGAACATCCTACAAGCAAAGGCCCAAACAACTTTCCTACCTTTAATTATGTAAATGCTTTACTTTTTTTTTCACCCCTCTAAGTTCTCTATTCTGCCCACACTCCCAAAATGCTGAAAAACTGTCAAGATACCAAAAATGAACTGTCATTAAAATCTTACATTTTCTACTCCAGGGATTAAATGTGATTTGAGAGAGAGAAGGAGAATGTAATGAATCTGAGTGATCCCTTGTCAAGAAGAAAAGGAAAGTAAAACCTCTTTCACAGAGTCCAGCCTGTAGCTAAAAGTAAGAAATAATGGTGTTAATGAAAGCAGTGTACACTTTAACTTCTTGAAAGACCTGCTTTGGCAAGTTCCAAGTCCTGCATCTGGGAAGGAACAACCCCATGCACCAGTACATGCTTTGGGCTGTCTATCTAGAAAGCAGCTTGGCAGAAAAAAGCCCAGGGGTCCTGGTGGATACCAAGTTGAACATAAGCCAGCAATGTGCCCTTGCCTTGAAAAAGGCTAGCGGTATTCTGGGCTGCATTAGGAGTGCTGCCAGCAGGTTGAAAAAAGGTGACCCTTCCCCTCAACGCTGGTGAGATGCTTCTGGAGTGCTGGGTCCCGTTCTGGGCTCCCCAGGACTAGAGAGATGTGGAGCTACTGGAGAGATTCCAGTGAAGAGCCATTAAGAAGATGAAGGGACTGAAGCACCTCTTCTGTGAGCAAAAGCTGAGAAGAGCTGGGACTGTTCAGCCTGGAGAAGAGAAGGCTCGGGAGGGATCTCATCAATGAGTACAAAGACCTGAAGGGAGGGTGCAAAGAAAATGTAAGCAGGCTCTTTTCAGTGGTGACCAGTGACATGACAGGAGACAATGGGCACAAACTAAAACACAGGAGGCTCCATCTGAACATCAGGAATCACTTTTTCACTGCAAGGGTGACTGAGCACTGGTCCAAAGAGATTGTGTCTCTATCCTTAGTATTCAAAAGCTGCCTGGACCCAATCCTGGGCAGTGCTCACTAGATGGCCCTGATTAAGCAGGGGTGGTGGACCTGATGATCCAACTTCACCCATTCTGTGATCTTGTAGCTGTGGCGAGATGCCTCCTCTATTGCATTTCTTTAACAATAAAGAAGGTAGAATTTACCATTCTGCTGCCTTTCACTACTGTTCCACCTGCCTGTATTTATTTAGTCCTCAAAATGTTTTCTTCAAATTATTTTTAACTTATAACATAATTTATATTCATGTCTAAAATTTATTGTTCCTTTTAAAAGCCATGGTTAATTGTTCTAGTGTTTCTCTGTAGTGCTGAAAGGTCTGTAAATAGTTTCCATATTTGTGCTGCATCACACAGTCTACCAGACTGATGCTTGATGATACAAGTAAGTAACAGCTAGTATGGCAGACCACCAATGCTCTGTAGAATGTAAGTCTACTAATTTATAGACTCTTAGAAAACAACTATGATTGGAAGCAAAACAAATATCAAAACTCTCTAGACATATCTAAGGTCCTAGATATAAATTTGTTTATATTTTCTGACCAGACATTTGGCAATCTGTGATCAGTTGGATTATTCTTGGATAATTGGACTGTTCTTTTTCCTCTAATTTCTTTAAAATTTTCTCTTGCACTTGATTGTTACCTTACCATTGCCTTGATGTGTATTTATATATAATTCCATTCATTCTTGCCGAGATAATCTGTTCCGTTTTGAGATAATCATGCATACTGAGCAATGTACCAATCTCATCATTAATGCCGTACCAAAGTCTCCTTTGGTACAATGCTGCTACTCTCTCTTCCCATCCAGACTTCCTTGCTTGTCTAAGTATTAAAGTGCTGATTAAGTTCCCTGCACTTGGAAATTTTGTCCTGCTCATGGACCTTAAAACTCTTTGCTCCCTTTATATTTTTGCCCATCTCCAGACAGAAGTAGTGGTAATTTTTCTTTTCTGATGCTATTTTCTCTGAAATAATTAATTTGATACTATTTGTTCTCCAGAACACAAGTGTTTAGGTAGTGACTCAGTAGTCTGGATGACCTGGTGGAGGTTGCTAGTTTGGTGGACATTACTCATGCTGGTTTGCATCAACAGAGAATTTTTCTTGTATGTTGATTCAAGACAGCTATTTTGAAGAAGATAAATGTTATGAACATTTCAGAGTTTATTCTTTCTTCTACTGATTCTTTTTTTGGGTGGATTTAAAAAAAAATTATCTCTCATGCCATCTTTTGAAAAGTCTTCATAATATTTGTGGTTTTTCCTCTTCTTCCTTCCTGCTACAAGTTATCAAACCATTAATGATCATTTGTGCTGAAATATTCTATTAGTTACAGTAAACCTGCTTGCTGTGAGCTGGGCTATATTAATTATATCTAACAGCCAAGTGTGGGGGTTTTTATATTTGTTTTATAGTTTGGTTCTCCTCACAGTTCCTTGGGGACTGCAAACTAAAAATATGTTTAACTGTACAGATTGTTCTAGTTGCTGAAGAGCATTTCCTTATTCCTGTAAGGACTTGCTGTGGGAGCAGCTCTGAGTTAACTGAAGGGCAAATTTTTGGCAGAACAAAAGTCTTCCATGTAATATCAGATCAGGAGAGCATCTTTCTCAGATGCTACTGGAATTTTTTAAAAAGTGTCCTTGTGAGAATTAAAATTTGAAAGTCACAATCACAAAAGTGGCTATAAAGACTGTGAAAACAAACTGACAGGTTTAAAAATAAAAACCCAGTACCATCAGTAAGTTGACCAGTGACAGCGTCTGTTCTTGCAAAATTACACCTATTATTATGATTCCATCCATAATGTTCTACCTTGGGGACAAGTTTTTGTATCTCAGTATTAATAGGCTAAGTGAACTTGTTGCAGCAAGAGCCTTGGAATAAGAATTGCATTTGAGTTCATCACAATAGTGCAAGACAGTAGAACACCTAGAAGGGACCCACATATGTAAAAAGATATTTAGGATGGCTTTTGATCACCATTATAGAATGCTCTCCCTTTGGCAAAAAGACTGAGAGATACAATTTCTTGAATTTCACTGTTTTAAGAACTAGATGCTGCTTCAAATGAAATTTGAGAGCTTTATTGATGTTAGTGTACCAATTTTTAATGTCTTGAAAAGTTTGAAAATATATGTTATACATAAATCTCTTTCCAGGCACAGTGTGTGCTTGTTCTGCAGCAGTGAAACATGAACATACGTACTTTGCTATTCTAACCTGAATTCCTTTAAAAACGTTATTCAAAACCTGCGTTTGTAGATGATTCTAGTGTAAAGTGGGGTTAGTGGAACACATTGTTTCCCTATTGCTGCAGAAAATACCTGTGCACCGCAGTTAATTTTATTAGGTTAAAGTTTGTAGGACTGTTGAACCTTGTGATGCGTGTTAGTATAAAGCAAGGAAGTTACTCTTTTTTTGGGCATAGGACTGGTAACCAGGGCATGAAGCTTTGTTCTTCCCTCAGTCTCCCACCCTTCCTCTGGATTGGGGAAAATCATGTAGCCCTCTTGAGGCCTTACCTTCTGCACCTATAAGCAGGAGAATAGTTCTGCAAGTACTCACTAATGAGGCCTTTTAATTCCTGAGTGTCATCATGGTGCTTTGGGATCCTGAAAAGGAAGGTACCAGATAAAGGCAAAGGACACATTGGTACGCTGTTTCTTTTCAAGATTTGAAAGCGCAATTTGGAAAAACCTCCTGAAGTTTGAAGTCTTGTTTCCTTAATATATCAGTCATCAAACAGAAACACATTTTGTTTTCCCTCTGGCTCACTTTTCAGCTTTCATTTCTTACTCCTCAGGAAAATCTCTAAACTGGTCTGTTTGTTTTTGCTAATTACTACTCAATGCCATTTTAGAAAAATTAATAATAACTGTTAGAGGAACTGGGCAGTAAAAGGGGTAGCTTTTGGACAATTTATGAAATAGTCAGTGCCTTTTAATGGTAGGGTACTCCCTCTGCTCATGAATTATTCATTTTAATGCTTTTGTTATAATGGCGACAGTGTTCAGTCGCTGAGGCAGTTCTGGATAGCCTTCCTCTGCTGAAATACCGCACAGCAGCAGCTACCATTTGTTTTATAAACTAATGCATCTAAGTCAATAACATAGTGAGTAAATGTATTTCCACGATCAAGAAAATGAGAAAAGGGGAAAAATAGCTATTATAACTAACAGGGTCTGTTTTGCTGATGGGTTCAGTTTGTTTACCTTTCTGGGAACTATTTAGAGAAATCATGCAAAATAAATATTTTTACAGATTATTGTGTTTAGTATTAAATGCAAATTATATCCATAATGAAAACAGACATTAGTGTCTCTGCTCTGTATAGCATTGTGCGATAAAAGCAGTTTAAAAACACTCATTGTACATAAACACATCAAGCTTTTCTTAAAACTAATGTTTAAAGGTCTCTTTGAAACAGTTTTTTAAGATGAAACATAACATAACCACATAACCCACACAGAAAATGCATGAGTCATGTGCGTACAGAAATAAAAGTTTCTTTGTGGTATCTAGTATCAGCCTTTCATTAAAGCATGGACTTTCCTAAAGAGAAATTCCAGTGCAGACGGTTAAGGGTTCTCCCCCCACCTCCCTACCCTTTCTGACATTGACTTAAGCCCCTGAGCCTCGCGGGGTGCATTAGGGGCAGTCCCCATGCAGAGTGGGGAATTCAGGGCTGGGGACTCCGTGGTACTGGTTTCAGTGGACAGAAGCATGTGCTCCAGGACAGTGCAGGCTTGCTCGCTCTCTGATGTGATTTAAAAAGGGGTGTTTTCTCAGCCATATATGTACTCCTAAAATGCCTCCAGGCAACAGATAAGTGCGTGTGGGGGACGGAAGCAGTGAGCAGATAGATGAGCAATTAGGTCATTTGGATTAGGACAGAAGGTTTTTTACGCCGAACTCTCTTCTTCTTTGCTGATCAGATTCTCCGCATGCATGAAGGGTTGAAACTGCGTAAGTAGAGAAAAGAAAACTCCATAGATGGATATAGTTGCAGAACTGTAAGGAGCACTGAAGAAGAGACAAGTTTGAACTGAAACTATATGTGGTTTTGGGGAATCTGAATCATGCAGTATTACTTTCACTTTTTCTAGGCTTGTATTTCCTACGAACAAACCATCGGGGAGATAGAAGTTCTGATTTAGATAATGTCTTGCAGTCTTTGGAATGACACATTCTGCTGGAGGGGGGAGTCCCTTCAGCAAGGGTCGTGCTCTGTGAACGGAGAGCTTTCCCTGCTGCCCACATTCACATTGTTTCTGTTGAGAATGTCAACTTTGGGCTTTTTCCTGCGAACCTTTCATGTATTTAGGTGGCTACCCCATGTAAAATGGAAGCACCGATAGGAACCCCTCCTTTCCTTTTTCCTGTAGGTCTGCTCGGACCATTCTCTGTTAGCATGGTAGTGGTACAAAGTGTGTGGTCTTTCAGCTCTGACTAATGCATTTTGTGCTGTGTGACTGAAAATGCCTCGTAGTCTGCCAGGGCTGACTGAGGGTTGTGGAATGTGGTGCCTTTTCTCTGTTTTTCTCTGATTTTTTTTTTCTTTTTTTCTTTTTTTTTTTTCCCAGTAGAAGTGTGTAGGCAGCTTGTTGAGAAACCTCGAGATGCAGGGGAAATGCTTGTACGTTGTGGAATGCAGCTTCCCCTGGGAGACCCCAGCCGGGCGGGCAGTGAATGAGCAAAGTGGAAGAATGAGAAAGGGAGGAGGTTGGAGGCAGGGACAGATAGGAAAGAGTGAGAGAGGAGGAAGGAAGGAGGTGGAAACAGAGGGGCCCGTTTCCCTTTTTCTGAAGCAATGACAGCTGGTTCTGTCCTGCCTCACATGACAAAGTGCTGTGGAGAGGAGTATTTAAGCTGGAAGCCAGTGAGCAAGGGTGGTCAGCTGATTTTATTTTAATTTTTTTCCAGGTTTTAGTCAGGTAATTGCTGATGACTAGTCTGCCCACCAAGAAGGGACTGCAGCACACAGGTAAGAGAAAAGCTGCATACTCTTACATGCAACTGGGGGGTCCGAGGTGGGAGGCACACAGCCCTAACATTGTTTGAATAGTTTTTAAAAAAATGTTCCTGACTTGCTTGGGTGTGTAACACTGTGATTGTCTCTCTCAATGCTGCTGCTTTTGCTATTCGGTCTTGTTCTCACATTTTTTAATTTTTTTTAAATCTGTCTTTAATTAGAAGCTTTATTGGAAAAAAAAAGACCAATTGTATGTTGCTAAATATAGTCCTTGGTATTGCATGAATGTTGCATTCTGTTACTTTTTGAATAAAACAACTTTCCATAATGCAAGTGTGTCAAACTCATATTTAGAGGGGAATTCCCAAATACTTAAACTATGAGTCATAGAAAGTTAAAGGACCAGTACAACAGTTCAGGATAAAAACTCCGTTCAACCTTTGGTAGCTGCTTTTGTATGTGTTGGTAGTTAAATGTGTCTTTAAAAAAACCCAGAGATGTGCAAAAGCTGAAGCAGTTACAACTGTGCTGACCATAACCCAAACATACGTAGCAGAAGCTAAACAGATGACTGAGGAGGATTGTTCGAGTGCTCTCAGTTTCATACATCTTTCTTTTCCTTGTTTGTATCTAAGAACCTGGTGAAAGAGTCTTCTCACGTGCTGAGGGTGTTTCAAAGGGCTCTGACTCCTTAATTCCTCTTATATAATGTCTTGGGAAACAAAAAAGAAAATCAGTGATAAGTATGCTTACTGTAAGTGAAAAATTCCAAAATAAAAATATCTAGTGAGCGTGACAGATAAAAGTGGTTTTCAGCTGGTTGTATGCCTGGGTAGTGTGCCACACTCCCTTCTCTTTAAACATAACTATGTAACATGTTCTTCCTTACCATTGCTTCTCTTTACTAAAAGATCTCAGATAACTCTCCAAAATTTTGAAAGACTCTTATTAAAAGATGCGTTTGAGAGTTTTTAAGATGAAAAAGACAGATAAGTGTTCCCAGCTCCCACCTGTAGCTCTGAAAAACTTCTTGTGGTCTAGGGTTGAAGACAACTTTATTTTTAAAAGCTGTCATACAAATTTCCATATTTTACTGGTAACCTTATTCCTGTCCACTATTTTGCAGTATTTAAATAAAAACTATGAGACATACTTTTTCCTGTCAGTACATGCAGTGTTTCATAAGATGCTGGTGCTGTACACAAGGGATAAAGATGCATGACTTTTCAATTATTTTTAATTTTGTGATGTTTCTATTTTCTCATTGTTGAAAAGGTCTCTACTAGTAACAAGCTGGCTGTGGGATGTTGGTATTGTCTTATAACAACAGCTGACACTTAGATGCTCAGAGGTACTGAGATTTAGTCTGGGGGAAAGAGACCCTGGAACCGGGTAATGGGATAGGTAGAGGACTTTCTGGTGACCTCAGTGGACCTTTATCACATGCAAGTCTGAGGAAACACCCAGCTTCTAGTGACAGGCTGGGAGGAAAATTGAAAGAAGCATGGAAAGCATTAAAGAGGTTGATAGTAGTAACTGTATTTACAGAAAGGGATAAGAGCTGTGAAGTTGGATTTCATACTAGATCATGGTGCAGAGAGCATTCTTAGGTTTCAAATACTCTTCAGCAATAGTCTCTACTAAAGGATTTCATGACATATTTTTCCCTTTTTATGAGATGGAGGATGAGAGGTTTCATGAGATGAAGAAAGATTAGTGAAGTGAAACAGTGTCAGGCAGTAACGGCTATGGTTTGTAGAGATTGCTCTGAAGAGACTGGCCTACTTGCCACGAGGGCCAAAACAGAGACATTTGCTCTTCAGTGTTCCCCTTCTCAATGAGGACTGAGAATTGCGTAGGCTTTGGGGCTCTGGAGAAATTAGGTATCAAGTCTGAAAGTACCCCAAGTTCCCATAAGCCATTCCACGTTCACTTAAGCAAAGTGATATTTTATGAATGGATGGAAACTGTACATTTCGTGCAGTTGTCCTTAGGGGAATTCCTGGCAGGTGGACTTGTCTGGGCCACGCGCTGCAGAAATGCTGTCGGTGCATGCGCATCAACTAGACAGTTTGTCCTCTTACATATGGGCACTACTGTGGCATGAGAGAGGATCCAATGTGTAAAACTGGAATAGGTAAATATAAAACTATTTCAGAGAGTACTGATTTCTTTTCTTTATATTTTTTCATAAGTTTTTTTTTGTTGGTGGTGTGGATTTTTCTAAATCTATAAAGTTTCTTTAATGTATTGTCTATGAGCACTAGCATCTTTAAACTCCTGGAAAGGTAGCCTGTCTAGTTCAAATATGTCTTAACAATATGAAATATTTTAATTTCAGGTATATTTCTTCCTTTTCATTTAAGTTTTTAATACGTTTGCATCTGAAGAGGGGGATTTGTTTGAAATATTTCAGGTGCAGTTCCTGGATTTCCACTTATTGATGTGAAAATATCTCTTTCAAACTTCTGACTTGTGATCACTTTAGGTCATGTTTATTTAATCTTGCCATTGCCTAATGATGATGATTGCCTTGAAGCAAAGTAGGAAAAAATAAATAACTTGCCTGCAAATGAGGAGCTGATTCTGTGTATATGGCATTATAAAGGATAACATCTGCAGTATTTAATTTTATTTAGAGTAGTGGAAGAATTAAGACTTTCACAGCTGTACTGAGTAAACTTGCAAGAACATGAGCTCTTAACACCTTTAAATACAGAGACGCTTACTTTCATAAATAAAATCAGTTTAAGAATGCCAAGAAAAATCTCAAGAAAAAAGACCTGAATCACATTATTGAAATATTTATTATAATTAAGTATTTTACTATGCATTTTCTCATAGTTGGTTTTCATTAACTTTGGAGAGGGAAGACCACAGATTTTTGTTTTGGTTTGGTTTGGGTTTTTATTACTAGATAAAGTGAAGAACCTACTGTTACTCATTTTAGTGAGATCTCTTGATTTAACACCAAAACAGCTATTACTTCTATTCCAGTTGGACAGTGTCTTAGTGGTTTAAACCCAAAAACTCTTCTTTCCCCTCTTTCCTAGTTATGAGCAGACTTACGAACGCAGACTTCAGAAGTCTGGAATAGGATTTTCCACTTCTGAGGAACTAAGAAGCTTAGACCTTTCTGGTATTATTCACATGAATCTCTTAAGGCTTCGGTTGCACACTAAAATTAAAATAACCTCGTGAAATTTTACTATCGTCAGTCAAAATCCTTCTCGTGTCTTTAAGATCCTCTTAGACGTATTATTTGATAGTTTATTGCTCTGTTTTAATTTCAAAATAATCCGAAGGCTTACTGCTCTAAGTCGTTGTTATTCCAGCAAACCGAGCGGTGCAATTATCGGCTTTCCCGACNTACTGCACCCCCCGCACCCCCGGGGCTCGGCCTCGGCACCCCCAGCCGGCAGCTTCCCCACGTTGGCGGCTTCACCACTGGAGGGTCCCGGGCTCGGCTTCGTGCCTTTTTTCCCCCAGAAAATGAAAAAAGAGGCTGTTAGAGTCGGCTCTCACAAGTTCAGCATCCCTCTATTTTCTCACTTTTATGCATGTTTTCTGTATTAGTGCAAGCAGTGATTAGTAGTGTGCAGTCATACTGAAAAAAATCCACCTCAGTGAAAACTGGTATTTTCCCAAAACAACGAGAGGAGACTCTTAAGAAGTCTCTGCATTTACTGAAATATGACATGGCTGTGAGCAAACCAGATTTAGCCTTCATGCAAAGGCACACCAGCAGAATAGTTTTTAATACGGCTGGATAACTGGGAAATGCTGTTTGTAAACTTCCCAGAATCTGTTGGACTGTAACAAAATGTTAGAAATACCTATAGCTTCCTAAATCGAGTGTTTCATGTTAGTATTTAACATCAATGTATCTGAGCTATTTCCCAAATCAATTTTCCTTTCCCTCTTAGCAGTTAAGAAGAAAAATTAAATTCTTACGAGTATATGCATTGGTAGAGGTAACCAGCTTCTGAAATAGTCATGAGCTCTGACACTTAATCACTGTTTCTGAGGAATGATTATTCAGAAGTGAAAGTCCTGCCACAACACGCTTGTATTTCAATATAAAGCTGTCATTGCAGCACATGCTCTAAACCTCACCTACATGGACTGGATATCCAGTAAGTTCACTGTGGGAAAGGGATAGGCAAGAAACTATATTTGATATTAAAATGCCTCTGTACTTTTGGAGCATCCTAAGAATAAAGTGGGTACTCTATAAAATGCAAGAGCTAGATGTAAGGAACTGCTTGCATGGGACTTGTGACTGGCAGCTTGCCATTTTTCCCCCCTGCCACCACATGTACTGCTCTGACCAGTGAGAGCAGATTGGAATCTGCTGTGGAAGCTGATGAAGAGGGTTTTTCTGAGCCTGAACACAGAAGGTGCCATAACAAGCATGATAAATGTCCCATATTATAAAATTACTAAAGACGAGGAAGTACGACGAGTTAGTAAGTGATGGTAAACTTGTGCAAAACTCTTCAGCAAAACGAGGGCTCAGTACTTGCTCAAGGAAAGCAAAAGAAGACTGAAATGAAGAAAAAAATGCTCCAAATTAAGTGAAGCAGACTGGGTCTTGGGAAGTTGGGTTTGGTTTATCTATTCATTCAGATCATAGCTAGCTTTAATGTGAATCACCTTTCCTGAAGAAATTATTTGTGTCTGCTCATTTTTATAAATGACAAATCAAAACACTATTTGAAGAAGAGAATATGGGTAAGCCCCAAAATGGTGACCCGCAGTTGAGGTTGGCAATCCTTTACATCTTAGCAAGAATTATCAGAAAATCCACATTAGGGGTGCTTTTCCAAGGGCTGTATTCTAAGCTCTTTAGTATTACTGTATATTCTGAAGCTCATATTTAGTTTGTTTATTCAACCAAACTTCATACCAACAGAAGCAACATATTATGACAAGCTAATATAGTTTGTACTGTGCAGTGCCACTGCTCAAGATGTTGTTTTCCTAAGGGTTTTTTTCCCTTAAAAAGCCTCGCCTGTTTTTATTGCACATCTTCTCTTCTGTCACAGTAATAGAAGTTCAAGACCCACTTTTCCTAATGTTTTCTCCTCGTTAATGTAATTATTATATACCTGAGTGTGCACTGCATGATAGAAAAGTTTTAATCCTTTAACATCTAAATTTCATCTGTGATACGATTTCATTGCTCTTTTCCTAAATAAGACTGCCCACTGCTTAGGAGCTGCTGGCTAGGAACAGTTGCTTTCCGGATCTGGGTGTTCAGATTTGTTCCCTCTAAACCTACAGGAAGTTGGCTCATGAGGAGAGGCCAGATCTGAAGTGTTGTAATAAATCTTGAAAATATGTGATTTTGGGGTTTAATTGTATTTTAATCCATGCACGCTCAAACCATACAGTTGGTTCTGAGTGATGGCTACATGGGATCTCTTATTGACTACTTCATATGAAAAATATACAGGACTGTGTATTTTTCCAAAGAATATTGAAGAGATCCATTTCAGTGGCTCCCTAAATTAAAAGGTCTCCTATAGGATGAATTCTTTACGGAGTGCTGTTTGTGAGAAGTCTGAAGATGTAATTGAAAGAGCCTTCCCTGCAGCCCTACCTGTGCACCTTCTCACTGAATTCCTCTTCCTTTGAAGAAAAATGAGCCATAGGCTTAAAGCTTTTTCACCAAACATTTTGCACTGTGGGTAGCTGCCGTGCAAACCGGTGTCTGAGATGGGATGTACGCTACGTGCTAAAGCTGAATATTCTCCTTTATTGAAGGCAAAGCTCTTTTCAGAGACTGAGAAATTCTGAGAAGTGCTTTGTAGAGACAGACGTAAATGTTTCCTGAAAATAAGGGAGGGAATCCCCTCCCCAAAAAACCTATCCGGCTGGAGAAAGGGTTTAGCCCAGCAAGTTTCCACGGGAATTTACTGCCCGGGGGTGGTGTGCTGTGGGGTTTATCTGGTTCTGTCTGATCGGTGAAAGGCTTTAACGCAGGCCCTTGCCATGCACCAAGCCCACGGGACGGGAACTTCCGCGCTGCCCCCGCCAGCCCCTTGCCGAGGGGGCATCCCC
>VZRW01003884.1:368904-382814 GCA_013398125.1 Aegotheles bennettii | reverse complement strand
CCGCCTAAGGCGGCGGGCAGGGCGGCCGGCGGGATGCGGGGCGTGTAGGGTGCGTGGGCAGCGGCGGTCCTGACACGGCGGTGGGTGGGGATGACCGCATCGCCCCCGCTTCTCCTCAGGCGCCCCTTAGGGACACAGGGGCTCCCACCGAGTTCCAGATTTCACAGCCTCCCTGTGAAAATAGGGGAATTCTGGGCGAAATCGAAGGGCTCTCAGCGTTAACACACGCAGCCAGCTCCCATGCAGGAGTGAAGCATCTCCTCGGTCAGATGCTTTTGATTTCCCAGTAACTGCGTACAAATGTACGTTGAAGGGCTTTCTGGAGGCGGAGCCTTTTAAGTAACATCTCGGGACAAGAAGTGTCCTCCTTAGTCCTGGCCGAGGTGGAGGAAGATGTGTTACTTTCCCTTTTGATTCTCTTAGCTCTTCTTCTGTCCTGCTGCAGCTATGAACGTGTTCTGTGCTCGGTATTTTGCGAGCACTTGGCTCCAGAGCGGGGAACAGCTTGTTGTCGCTGGTGCCCGCTTCCCCCTGAAGCACGTAGCATTTTTTTAATTTAAAGGAACAGCAAGAATCTGCTTCTAACTAGGAAAAAACACTTGCCTATTTAAAGTTGTCCTTTCAGTTATGAAAGTGCAAAATAATATTAATTGCCTACTTTTCACTCTTCTGGTGCTGTGAAGAGCTTGGAAGCTGTTATAAATGAAATACTTGTCAATTTATTCGGTATTAGTACTGCTCGGGTTGGAGAAAATACAGGCATAGAGTGGGTTACAGTACTCAGGTTATTTTGTTTTCCCATTGTACTAGGCTTATTCTTCAAATAATTATATCCAGTTAGTCAGCTACTGGGTGGACAGGCTGAATAGATTCCAACTTTATAAATGTTAATGCACATTATGACCAACTTTGAGTAATAATGAATGACAGTATAACATTCAATCAGAGAGGACGCCTGAACCATTCCAGTACGATTCTGCTATGTACTTTTAGAGGGGACATATGCATTTCTCAAAAATAGGAAAGAATCTAGTAAATGCAAAAAGCTGCTAGGTGAATGCAGCTTTGTTTTTCCAAGGAAAACAACAGGCAAAGTCTTAAGAAATGGCTGCTTCTTCTAATTAAGTGCTTCAATATGTGTGATACCATACCTTCATTTTGAGATTTTTCAGAGTTCTGATTCTGAAAAATCTTGCTCTTAGTCTTCAGCCATTTTGTAATCATCATCTTATTAAAAAATTGAGCCTAGCTATGTATCTTAAACTAGAAAAAGAGAACTGAAGCAGTTGTGGATTGATACTTATAAAACTGAATAAGACAGCAGCAATCCTCTAATCTTGTAGCTGTTGAGTTAGTATGAATTATACTTGTCATATGTCCCTAGAAGTATGGGCTGACATTTGTTTATTCTTTGTTAATTTAAGCACAAGCATTGTCTCATAAAATTGTTTAATCCTTATTGGAAGAATGTAGGCACTTTATCAACCAGTAGTGAGAATGAGAATTCATCTGCTCTTTTTTTTTAAATATAATTATTTAACACGTACATCTGGCTTTTGGAAACTTTAACTGAAATTAGTCTCTCTTAAATGCATTTGTCACTAAGATTTAAATGGACTCTGGTATGTTTGTTTCATGTAGTGGAGGAAAAGGGGAAGTAACATTTCAAAGTTACCACTGCTTGCCTGGAAGTATACAAATGCTACCGTATGTCCGGAGGTTTTACATCATTTATTAAGACGAGAAAATAACCTAATCATTCATACCTTGAGTAAGACTAAAAAAATAAATAAATCTAAAAATGAAGTATTATTTCTCTGAGAACAGTATTGTGCAGTCCATTCAGTCTCTGAGAGGTAAGAGTGATCAGCATTGGCTCTAGAGACAATATTGCAAAATGGCAATACATTGAGTATTTTTAAGCTGCTGTGTGAACAGGAGTACTTTAAAGTACCAGCACCACTTGTCTACCAGCACTATGACTGAGTGGACATATCTTAAAATAAGTTTGTTAGAGTATATTTTTAAACTAACCTGCTTCCGAAAACGTTTGTTTGCAGAGGCGTGTAAGTGGTTAGCTGTCCTGGACTTAAAATGCAGGATAGTCAGAGTTTGAAGCAAATGAAAAGCCTCCTGGGCATGGGGTGTACTCCTGCCCAACTTCTCTGCATCTGTATCACGGGAAGACTGCTGCAGGGCACGAAAGTGGGAGCAGACCTCTTGATCTATGTAAACATGCAACCTTCCTTTATGGTTTTGAATCTGTAGCCAGCAATGCCCTTCATGGCCACCAGTGTGGGTGAGCACCAGTGTTGATACTGCATGTGCAGTGATGCCTGGAGTTGTCTTTGGGAGGGATTTAACTGAAGGAGTTCACTTGTGAAAGGGAGTGATTTGGGTGCTGGGGGCAGGGAGCACTCAATAACAGAGCTGATAATGTCCCTAGCATTAAGGAAAGAAAATACCCTGGTCACTCTTCATCTGCTTTTGAAGGGTTTAGTAACTGTTTGCACACGTTTTTCCCGTGGAGGTCTATGAATGAGATTTTTAGTCACTTGAGCAAACACAGAGCTTAAAGAGCTTTGATGAGAAGTTACCGAGGTTGCGCTTTTGGGAGTACCAGCCAGACAAATGCTTCAAAGATTGTATAATGTTCCCAGTGGCTTAAGAAATGATTCAGGTTTGTCAATTTAATTGCAGTAACATGGCTTCCTTTAAAAAGGAGGTGGGTGCATAAGGAGAAAGGAAAAGTTCGAAGTATGGAAGCAGGGAAGTTATCCTTGTAAACCTGTTAGTTACTCCTGGAACTATCGGTTTTTTTGTCTTTCATTGCTGCTCTGCTGTTCATGTTCTCTCCTACATGCACACACATCCCATGTTGATCCTTCCTCTCCAGCTACAGGTTGATAGGATTTCCACAGGAATATTTCACAATTGTCCCTGTGTGTGTGGGAGGGTGATAATCAGACAAGGGATGTTATCCTCCAGTGCCATATTTCCAGGGCTCTCCCTGAGAAAACCAGTAATCAAGGACCTAGCCAACCCAACTTCCCATACAGTGGTGATTGCAGAGCGGATAGGATGAGGATAAGGCAATCTCTGTTCTTACTCCAAGCCCTTTCTAGTCAGATCTCCAGAAGATTTTCCTTAGGGCAAGATATCTGGCTTAGAGCAGAAGATTTACTATTTTTGTAGTGCTTTTTGTTTGGAAGTGAAGATTTCTGTTGGGCTTTTCCACATATATGCAGAGTAGCTCTACAAGATGTCATTTGTGGTCATTTTTTGCCAATGAAGGGGTTTTACCAGAGCAGATTTTTAGCCATCATCATGTGTCATAGCAGCCAAGGTGTAAAATGGTGAGATGTACCCAGAGCTGGCTGTTCAGGCAGATAACAGTAGGCCAGTATTGTCTGTGGTTAAGCACCTGATCACTGGGCAGGTCTGGGTCACCTGGCAACCCTGGTTTTCTTGGTTGGCAACATCTGCAGAGGCATCTGGGCTGCTTGTGGAAGCTGAGAACCATGGACTGAGAAACGAAGCACATCAGCTCTGTGCTGAAGGAGGCTAGCTGTGGCTTGGATTAAGTCTGTACATCCTTCTCTTCTAGGTTAAGTCTGGTTGGGAGTTTTCTGAGCCAGGCTCCTCACATTTTGTTGGGCAACTTCTTGCGAGGATGATTATGCTGGCTCTTTTGAATGCTCAAGTGACACATAGGGGTTGCAGACAGAGGTATTATACACCAGGTTCTGCTTCACTGCCTTGTAGGGTATGTGTTGGCAGTTTTGGTCAACATTTTTCAGGGACAGTCTTCGAATCTGTCCAGACTGCCTCTGGCATGCCCTGTGGGGAAGAACCAGTTGGACCCTTAACTTTCCATCTGTCTTCCAGCTGGGACACTCTCAAAGTGTCTCTGATTGTATATGGTCAAAGAATTCAGTCTTGACAGAGTTGCTGGGAGCATGTGAACAGGGCAGCGAAAACACAGCCCTGCTTAGGCTGTTGTTAGTCATAAGTGGTCATAGTGAACAACACTTGGCCACCCTGCAGTTACTCTTGAGTGCAATCTGCTTGCACTCCAAACTATGCTGTTGGAGGAGTGAACTGATGAGTTACTTTGAGGGAGCTATAACCGTGCCTCCTAACCCTGGAAGTTCTGCATGCAGGAAGGGATTCTCTTCTGAATTCCCTCTCAGCTGAACCTGATATACACAGCAAGAGTGTTGGTCCCCGAGACTTGAATACACCCCTGTTCTCAAAGGGGCTCCAGAGTTACCTGCTGCAGTAAGTTGAAGGATGGATGAAGAGAATGACAGGAAACCTGATGTTATTTTTGATGTGAGATGAAGCTCTTTCTCACCAGCTTTTGGCAAGTGAGAACGCTGAAAATCTGGAAATTTAAATATTTAAATTGTACTAAATAAAAACATGCTTGTCAATAATAACATTTTGATCTAGCATCCAATATTGACCCAAATGGGAGATCTATCTTTTAGGAAGAAGTCTTACCTCAGCATCTCTCCCTTACTTGTTACTCTTTTTTCTCAGTATAAAAATATTTTTAATTCTAGTTTTTATGAGAAAAATAAAATACATTTCTTGTTCATGCACTCCATGCAGGAGTACTGCTGTGTTGTAAAGGTCGTATGGAGATGATTGTTCATCCCAATGAAGGAACTATAAGGTACCCATACAGTTCATGTTACTCTGGATACTGAGGAATTCCATGTTGGCAATGTAACATTTCTCGACTTTTGGGGCAAGAGAATTTTATAAGGGGTTTTTATTATTATTTTTCTCTCAGTAATACAACTTGATTTGTTTTAACTTTAATAGTTGGGATAGACAAGGGCAACTGGCTACATCCCATTTTTCAGCTTAGAGAATTTATATGGAATTACTGCTTGTAAATTTTAAGTGATGTTTAGATTGTTAAAGAACAAAGTGATTAAATTATGAGATTTGGATCTTCTGAAGTTTTTCTAAAGATCTGAATATTGTTGGTTTCAGTATGCTTGTTTTAGTGTGTTGGTTTAGGGCTCTTAATAAACAAAACACAAACATTATCTTTATTACTCACAGTGCTGCTGCATACTTGTGGTTTAGGTTTTGCCAACTATTTGCAATGTATAGCCACAGACTCTGTCTGGGTGGCATAAACAAAAACAAAGTCTTTCTGTTCCTATCAGAACATGTCTTTACAATTAGGCACATTAGTGTATCATTAGGTAGAGAGGTAAGAGTACATCTCTGTGTGTGTGACTCTTCTCTAGTCTGAAGTGGCAAAAAACCCACATCGGAATAGATTTACCTGCATCTTAATAGCTGTAAGCACTTGCAGCGTGATTAATCCTCTGCAAGAGAGACAGGCAAGACCATCTCAGCCCCAAGAAGCTTACAGTCTAACACTGATAAGACTTGTCTTGTAATTTAGGAGGTGTGAAATTAAGTTTGTGTTTATTAATATCGTGACCCTGCTCTGGCAGGGGGGTTGGACTAGATGATCCTTCGAGGTCCCTTCCAACCCTAGAATTCTGTGATTCTGTGATTCTGTGACCCTCCCCTGGATGTAATTCTGGGGTGCAGAAGCCATTGTACACATGTGAATTAGCCTGCAGTGGCTTCACTAATCCATGCAAATCAAATGCCTCCTGTTAGCTATGCATAAAGTGCAAGATCAGAATTGTCTCTCTTCCATTTTAAGACCTGTACTGGGACATGCCTGAAAAAAAATTTCCAAACAACAGGTTTTAGGAATCACAGACTAATTTAAATACTCACATGGGCATCCATTCCTAAATCACAAAAACAATCATAGTCCTGGATTGCCTTTTAAAGTTAACAGGGCAGAAAAAAAAATTGCTAGTGGAGGACAAGCAATAGTGTGTACCCAAAGCTGCACTCTGCCTATGAGTTTTGAAGGGAAAAAAAGCTCTGTTTTATTGTGAGTTTAGTGGTGTATTATGTTCTTGACTTACAATTGCAATTCCCTCACAGTCATTCACGTGCCCTTCCCCCCAGCCTTCCTATGCTTTTCCTTCATAGGATTGGAGAAATAACATATCTATGATCATGGAGAATTATTTGTGATTTGTTTTTGATCATGTTCCCGTCCCATGCTTCAAACTATATTTGCAAATGTTGGCATTTTCAAATGGAATTTCCCATCAGTTTTTCTTGAGCAGTTTCAGCAGTTCAGAAATCTACAGGATGTGTGACGTCTTTGAAAGCAAAACAGAATTTCAGTTTTCAATAACTATTTTCAGAAATATCTCTTAAGCCATTGGAGTAAATAAGTATTAGTAATGTTTGTACTAATTTAAAGCCATTGAGTTTCCAGGAGGTTTTCTTCCCAAATCTGTGGTGTTTAGAGAAATTCCTAAAGATTTTGCTGAGTGCCTAAGTATTTTCTTTTTCTTTTCTTGGATAAAAATTACTCTCTACCCTTCATCTGGTTTTGTAGCCAAGGTGGCTAGATAGCAGGCTCCCTTTTGGATTTGACACTGAGACATTTGAGAAAAGCATGTAGCAAAGATACTCTCTAGCAACTAGTTCAAAGCCTCATAGCTAAAAGATACAAAATTATGCTATATATAATAATAATCAAAACACGATTACTATCTGGGACTGATGTGTGAGCTTTCTGTTTAGTGGCTAGGAATGTTACTGCTCTGAGCTGTATTGATATAGAGTGGTATTTTGCCAAAAAAAAAAAGTCTTTTCCTTTCTGAAGCTGTCTGCCTGACTTCTGCAAGAAACACCATGTATTTGCTATGGAAAGCTGGGAATTAACTTTACCAAGCAGCATATATCTTCTGGAGGAAAGTTAGCAGTCCTGCTAAGCTCTGCCATTGTGTGCTAAAATAAGGAGTGGGAGCATTTGAGGAGTTTGGTTTATGCACAGTACCTGAGAAGTAATTTAACCAGAAATGTTACAGAAACCCATCTGTGGTAATCTATACTGTTGTGTTATATATAATAATGACCACTGATGAAGCACAGATAACGGTAAAGATGCTGGTTTCTCCCTGAATAAGAGCACCATCTTCTCTGGCTAACTTCTGACAACTTGCATTTTATTGCAACTTGGAGCTTATTCTTCATTGCAAGTAAAAGCTATAATTAGGGAATATCAGTGATTTTTGTCTTGGAGAAAGTGGGGGAGAATTGACCTTCCTTGAGATTATGAATATAAAGAAAAATTTTCTTACATGCTTTATAATACCACACCAGTAAGCAGTCTCAAAGTAATGCTGGCTACAGAGTTGCACTGATTTGTCTGCAGGAGAGTTTCTATTGCTATGTTTTGAGGGGCTTTAGAAGTTTCTTGGAGAGTTTCTATTGCTATGTTTTACAGAGTGATTCCAGTTGATGCTGTGGTCTAATAAGTCTTGAGTCCTGGGTGTTTCATTGCAAAGCAGTCTTCTGAGTTATTTCGGTCCCTTTTGCATATGTCTTGTATGTGAAATGAGACTCTGAGATGCTTTTAAGGCTGTGATAATCCTCGTGAGACATGTTTGAATATGTGTCTCGCCAAGCACTGATAAGTTGGCTGGGCTTTCCTACTAGGTGCCAACTGACCAAGGCTTAGATGAAATCAGGTATTGAGTGATGTTGAAAAAAGGGAGGGACAACTTCCACAAGGTAGCAAGGAGGTTTTCTTGTCAGCAGACTTAATGTTTGCCATGGTCAAAGGGGTCCTTCCAGCACAAGACTTGGGGGAATTCTCATGTACTGTTGGTCATGAAACTTTTTGACCACCTGTTGGCAGACCTTCTGTCTGCCAGGTCCCTAAAGTGCCCATTTAGTTTTGGTTTTGAAGTGATAGATTGACTGTTCTTGAAGACCACTAGAAGACATCATTGTTGGCATGAACATCAATGGGGTGGCATCAGCTGGGGGCAGGCAGGAACCACAGTCAGCTCTTCTGCTGGAGCTTGTGACCTTTGGCTGGTGTAAGAGCCAGGTGAGGGTAAGACCTCACTCCAGAGCAGGTGTTGGCTTCGTGTTCACAGGCCAGTTTGAATGGGGATTGTAAAACACAGACACGCACACGTTATTCCGCTTGAGGGTTGGCTCGGGTTACCCAACAGTTCTTCCATTTTCTTCCTTCCCCCACATACACTATTGGAAAGTCATAGCAGCTGTGGAGGTCTCCACAGAAGTTTTCTGTCTGTCTGGCAACCACGTCTGTAAGGCTTGTGGTTCAGCTGACTTCCCAAACACGCTGTATACCAGCCCTTTCTACAGAGATTTTTGCTGGGCACGTGCAAGCGAATTACTATGGGAAAAATCTGGAGTTGTTTAGGGGGAGAATTGATACCAAATGATGTCTTGCTGTAGCTTTATTGTGTTTTTCAGACAATTAATTAAATGCCGTTTGCTCTGTACTAAGAACTTGGAGGCAAAGACTCCACCTTTTTAGTTATCAAAATCACTGGGTTTTTACCTAGTATGAAAAAAACATATGTCCTTGGTTACCTCTCTAGCTAGGAATTAATAATGCATGGGTTTGTTTCCAAGTATCTATGTTGGCCTCTTTCTAAAGAGATGTTATGTTCTGAGCCCCTTATGGTTTTATCGATATTGCATACTTATGTGGCTATTCCAAAGTGAAAAAAATCTAGTGTCGACACACACTTTTCTACAATTTATCTCACTCTTACAAGAAAACTTAAAGGGGTATTCAGTGTTTTTCCATGTGCATTTTTCATTACATAAGTTGTCTTTATTAAAATATCTAATAAAGTATCTATGCTAAAGTGGTAAAACATGTACTCCATGGACTTTCATCCTCAAGCTTGCCCCAACTGATGAAATTACATCTGATTTCATTATTAACAGCAGTTCTTTTGCCACTGGAGCAAAAGGGCATCTGACAGATTAAGCTAGATTTTGTTTAAAGATGCTAATCTTTTCCTGTTACAATAGGAAAAAATTAAAAGGAAGGGCAAAGTAACTGAAAGGTTTTAATTCATGAGAATTTTTAAAATTAATTATACTGATTAACAATATTGCTGCATCTTATGGCAGAAACTTTTTAGAAGGCAGTAATTGTAATTAATTTTTAGTCTCTGCCACATATTTGATGATAGCTCTGATTCATGCTATTATATTCTCTCTTCCTTCACCCACAGCAAAACAAATTTAATTTGATTCATACCCCTAAGAAAAAAAAAACACGCAAAATTACTCACATGGTTATGATTCAGCTCTTGGCATAAAACCTTGTCCTCCTCCATCCTCCCCTTCTCCCACCCAAACCACCCCCACCCTCACCCACTGTATATTTATGTCACTGTAGTCTGAAGAAGTTGAGTAGCTCTTTAAAAACAGAGCAAACAAAATCCTTCTTCAAGCTGCCGTATTACTTATGTTGATACGAGTCTAATAAGACTTCCTTTTCACAAGTGGTACGCAGGCAGCAGCAGTACTCTGTTTTTCATGTTGCTTTAACAGACAACAGTACTGCATTGGTCTTGAGACGTGCTTGCTTTTAGCAGTTTAGCAAAGCTACAGCAAGCGATGCTAAAATTGCTCAAGTTCTTGTATCCATGAATCTGTCATTCCAAAAAAAAATTATTTTTGAGATAACCATATATAGGGAGTCTTGTTGACATGGAGTACCAGAATATTATTTTTGTCTTAATTTGTCTTAATTGATTTAATTTTTAGAGCTTAACAAGCTTTTCCCCAAGAAGAAATAAAAGCTGCACTGCTTTCATTACACAAATGTATAGCAGTGTGTCCTGTTTCTTACAGCTTGTGTCGGATACCTCTGTGTGTGGGTCGTGGCAATCTTCTGTCTTCACCTCCCTCTGGAAGTACAAGTGTTACAGTTCTGCTCACTGTTGTACCTGATGAGCTGTGTTTCCTTGAGCACAGCTCAGGTTCTGTGATTGGACACTAGAAGCATTCAAAGGAGATGTTTTATACATGAAAGAGAGATGCTTACAGAGATTTGGTATGTAGAGGTGATGCAGTCCAACAATCCCAGTGGAAACTAGAAGCAGCTCAGTGCCTCTGAAAGTTGACACGTGTTTATGTATATAGCACTGAGGACTTCATGCTCACTGATGCTATGAATCAGTCACAGCAGGTACCACAACTTGCATAAGTTGGTAGGAAAGTGTATTTTTAGCCAAGCATGGTAACACAGCCCTTCCACACTTCCTAAAAGAGACAAATAGGTGGTAACTTAAGGGTAAAAATCAAAGGGGATTTAAAAAAAAAAAAAAAAAGATTCTCAGAGCCTGGATCACTTGTTTACCCAGAAAAGATTAACTTATGAACTTACTATTCAAATGATGCATGTTTCATTAGGTCCGTGCTTAGAAACTTTCCTTTTTCAATAAATGCAAGAGATATCCCAAGAAAAGGAAAGGAGATCTATAGGGGAGAAAGGGGAAAATTAATTTCTTCATCCTCTCCCTAACATCCTCTGCTTCTGTATAGGTACTATAAGGAAACCATGGCTATATACACACATGTCCGTGGTCTTGTGACTATGTACCTAGTTCACACGTCCCAGTGGTGCTGGGTGCTTCCCCATGGGCTGGGCTCTTCCCCTCCGGCAGAGGAGGGCCTTTCTGTGCACTTAGCATTAAGGGTGGTGTCAGTTTACTGTGAAGCTCACTCCCTTCCTCAGGGAAGCACAAAGGACAAGGATGGAGCATCCGCTCTTTTCTCCAGTCCTGAGGTGACTTCCATATTTTAAGTCCTTGTCACAAAGTACTGTCGAGAATAAACTTGACTTGGAGAAGGAACAGTAGTCTGCCTTCATGGTCTCTTTGTGACCTTTTCCCTTCCCTCTCCTGCATCATTGCTTTATGTAAGATGGGAATTGTCTAGCTTGGGCTGTCTAACTCTATAGGGAACAGGGGTTCCTAAGGTGTGGTAGGTGGTGGCCTTTGGCCGCACTGTGGAATGCTGGCACTTTGACTGGATCAGGCCCTCTTAAGTGTGTCATCAGCTGGATGGCCCGTGTACAGTACCAGTGACAAGCATCTTGAAAGGAATCAGGCGATTTATGCCTCACGTTTGAACCAAGACACAAAGGTGAGAAAGTCAAAAGGGAAAAATAAGGAAACTTCCCTACTGGGAGAGGAAAATTGCTGAGTATGGCAGGAAACGGGCTCTTCTGGAACAATAAAGAAAAACAGGTCTCCTGAGGAAACAGTCAACAGAGAAAAACATAGGAGAATAGGTGGGCGCTTTTGTCTGTGAGGGTGCACAGAGCAGGATGAAGAGAACAGTGCCTTCCCTCTCACATTCCTCATTCTTTCCCTTCCTGCTAATTGGGTTAAAATGAAGCACCCCTCTCCCAGAAAGTACAACAGACAATCCAGCTGAACATCAGTCACGGTTGTGTTGGCAAGTTGCTGAAATTAGACCATCCCTGCCAGCCGTTCAGTGATGCACCTTTCTGCCATCCTTTTCTGCAGGAGGACAAGAGCCTCAGGATTTGACCCTAATCCCTCTAGTTAAAAGCTAAAATGCAATTACCATAAAATATACTGACTTTACCAAAAAAGTTTTTCTCAACAATGAAAGCACATCCTGCCCATCAGGCACCAGCTGATATCATTTTTGAATATTGGGTTTTAGCCATGTAGAAGGTGACTGCACATCATCCAGCTCAGCACTAGGCTGGAATGAGATGCACAGTGTGCTCCAGGAGATGTAGTGTGGGACAAGGAGCCAAGAGCTCCTTAGATGGGACTCAGTTCCTGATGGAAACTTCTGTGATGTTAGTCAACTCATTTTAAGTATTCCTGTCCTCTCCTTTCTCATTTTCTAAAGGTGACTAAAGTCTACCATTTCACAGGGATATTACAAGGATTTACCTTAAAATGTACTTCTGAAGTATTTATAATGGTTAATCAGCTTTTCCATTATGGAGTACTTATGTTACTTGGCTGGCTTCAGCTACACGAATTCACACAAATGCTATACATAGAATACTTCAGTGGAATATTTTGTGTTTGGCTCATCTGAGCCATGGTTTCCATTCAAAAAGAACAGTAAAATAATTTGATTGTTTTAATCTAAATTATTTTCATGAAGAAACTCATAATAAATGCTTTGGGAAAAACTGAGAGATGAAGCATGATAAAATCATTAGGCTTAAATATCTCATTGGAGTTGAAGGCAGATATGACTGCTGTCTACCAAGAAGTTGCAGATTAGAAGACTGAGGGTATTTGTGGTATAGCACAGGAAAAGAACTGTTTTAGCAAAGAAAGGACAGTGCTGATAATTCAATGTTGTGCCAACAGCTGGTCCTGAGTAAGTTTGAGATGGAAATACTGAAAAAAGGTCCAGACAATCAGAAGCAACTTCTGGAACAACCTTCCAATTGCAGGAGCTAAGGAGAAGCTGCAGCTTTTTTCAAGATGGAGATATGATCATGTCCAAAAAATCATCAGAGCAGTGTTGGCTTTCCAGTCCCTAATTTCTTCAGCTAGACCTGCTGTCCTAGGTCTCGTCTTCAATTCTCTTATCTATCATTAAAATTCCAGTAAGAACAGGCAGTTCGTCTCCCAGTTTTTGTGTTAATAGAAAAACCCTGAACATTTTGAGACAGATTTAACCACTGTGCCTCAAGAACATGGGACATGCAACTCTCCGTAAACTAATCTGACACTTACTCTACCAGCTTAACACTCATGACAGGATAAGGACTAAAATTTTGAAGTATTCTGATATCTTTAATCAAGTCACTTTAATAAAAAATAAAAAATACCAGCTAAAGGTTAAGACATATGACCGTTTTCTTTGAAAAAATTGCAATAGATGAAAAAACTGATACTGAGATTTACATGCACACAGTGTGAGTGTGAAATTTTTATTAGGTCATCTGCCTTTAATTAAACATAACATTTTTTTGTTATCCTCATGCTATTCTCGGATAGGATGTTTCTGTCATTTTATGGTTCCATTGGGCTATGGAATATTCCAAACAATTTGAAAATGTGGTTAGATTAGTATTCCCTAGGGTTTGACCTCAGTAAACTTATCTTATGGTAAAGCTAGATTTCTTTGTCTTTATGGCATTCGTTACCTCAAGACAGTTGTTGTGTGTTTAATTAATATAACATGAAAGGGGTGGGGGGTGGGGAATTGGGTATTTTATGTTCTGTTGGGGTTTTTTTCCCTACCCCTGAGAACAGCTTTGAGTCACTCCTCCAAGAGGTCCTACTCCCCGTTGCTAAAGAGGGCTGTTGTTCTGTGGAACAGGAGGGTGGGGGAGAGGCGATTTGAGTCATCTTGACTGGTTTGTCCTGGCATACGTTTCCTGCCCAGAAATTGGGATTGGCAAGAGTTGTCAGCGGCAGGCAGCCTCGCCGTTGTTCCGGCTTTGCCCCAGACGGCTGTGGACGTGCCATGTTTGTGGCTGTGCCATGTTTGTGGTTGTGCCATGTTTGTGGCCACACGTGTGCATCTAGGGTAGGAAAATGGAGACGAAGCACGACGCAGTGGTGTGACTCCAGCTGGCTCTGGAGGCCCTCGGAGGTGTTGGCCTGTGTTCCGGGGGGGGGTGGTGGTGGTGGTGGTGTTGCACCCAGGTGAAGCTTTCAATGCTGCTTTTAAGTGAGAGCCCTTTTCTTCTGTACTATCCATCTCTTCTCGCAGCGATTCCTTGAAGTAAAAACATAAAGCCTTGGTTAGCACGGGCACATTTTTCTTTGCGGGGGTCTTTTCAGGCATGGGGAAGCTGGTAATTGCTAATTGTTCAACGCCTTTCGATAATTTTATTTTTTAAAATTGACTTTCACGACTGCTGCACGCAAAGTTTTTCCGAGCAGCACCAGCACACCGCTCGCCCCCAGCCTCCGCTCCGCAGACCGGTTGTACTTAATGTCTGTGTATTTATTTGACAAGCAGGGCTTCTTCCCGCGGTGAGGCGGGAG
>VZRW01003884.1:269605-368103 GCA_013398125.1 Aegotheles bennettii | reverse complement strand
CAGGTGCGAGCCGGGCGGAGCGCGGGGGGTCCCCGGCTGCGGCCGCCGGGCGAGGGGAGGGCTGGAGCGGCGGCTCTGCTGAGCTTGCGGAGCTATTGTTTTTCGTATGTGGGAGCTGAGGGGACTTTAAATCACCAGCTAGGCACATCCGTGGTAAAAGCGCTTGCTTTCGGAATGTTAAAGCTATAGGTGTAGCTTCCCACGTGCCTGCTACTTGGCTTCCTCCAAGTATTCGGAAAGATTGTAATATGGTCCAGAGATACTGCTCTCTTCGAGGTAGAAATATACTGAGCTATATATCAATATTCAGAATGTTGGTTTTTCCTAGACTCCTGAATGTAGTGTGACCCTAGAAGCTCCAAGGGAACGGAGTCACCGTGTGAGTGTATATAAAAACGTTTCTTTCAATTACGCTTATAAATGGTTCGTTATTGTTACTGTGCAAACTGCCTGCGAGTCAGATGAGAAACAGCAGAGCCTGTAATATATTGTAGATTTTGCGTGTTGGTCAATAAAGCGTAGCTATGTTATGTGTAAACTGTAACTTGGGTCTCAAATCTGATGTTAACTTTGTGAGCCCTAATTTTTACTTCATTTTTGAGCGTTTAGAAAGCACTTTGGCTACAGGTTAAAAGGTGTCATCCATAGTATGCTCACCTCAGGTGGTTCTGATGCATAAGATACTGGTGTGGTTTGTTGTTTTGTTGGTGTCCGTTTGTGGGGTTTTTTCTTAAATCTCTTGTTTTCATCTGTGTCAGTTCCCCATGTGAAGACTTTTCTGAAAAGAAACCAGCTAGTGTTGAGATTACATTTCGTTTATGAAGCTTGTCTTAATTGTTCAAAGGCCTTTCTCTCTTTCCTAATACAATTTTCGGAAGTTCTTTGAACAATGCTGTATATAAAAATAGAGCTCAAGGTTGTTGTGTAGCTAAAATTATTGCAGAAACGAGTAGGAAATGTCTAATAAGAGAAGTAATAAAAGGAATAGATTTTGAGATAAGCATGTCTTCTAGAGGCACTATGCCTTTGCGAATCGGGAAGAGCATAACCCAACTCTTGCTGTTGGAGTCATCTCCTTTGCTCAGGTGTGGCTGGGCACCACCTGAGCAAAATGCCCTGTTTGCAGGTTTGAGCAAATGGCTCTGAGGCTCTCTGATTGTGGTGGGGCTGGGGAGCAGCTCCCTGCAGCTGGGTACGTTTTTACTTACAGATTTACCAATCAAAATTCCAGAGGAAGAATTCATAAGGTTAGCATTCTTGCCAGAGGTCCCCCTGCTCCCTTCCCCCCACTCTCCTGAAAATAAAAAGCACATACTACTCTGCTTAAATAGCCCAAGCTTGAAAAAATGTAACTGTAATCGATTTGTTGTCTGTTAATAAAATGATCAGCCACCTCCTACTAGGTTTCATTCACCTGTTTTGAAATATGTGTATGAGGTGAAGGCTGATTGATTTAAACATAAACTGAAATTTTGGGAATTAAATAAACATCTCCCAGTCTAATTCTGTTTAGATCATGTCTGTTACTTGTATTTTGGTTTGTGTCATACTGTTGACTGTTCCAGCTAATTCACTAAAAAAAAACCCCTTATGTTTTGTAATATATGATCTCACACAAAATCACATTTTAGGCTCATTCTGTTAGTATGTTTTTGCTGTCTGGTTTTTGTGAGCATATGTAATGAAAATATTTGTTCAAAAAAGAAAATACTTGGAGTTACAAAATGCTTGGGGGGGGGAATCTAAAATTAAATTTCCCCACAAGTAAATTTTGCTACGTATCATAATGACTGTTTTTATTAATTATTCCAAGTGCTGGTGCTTGACTGATGTAGAGAAGAGCAGACATGAGAAATACTAGCTTTTTTTTTTACAGTGACAGTTGTAGTCTGCATCAACTGGCATCGTAGATGCTGAAAGGGTTATGTGGCTGGTTTGCTTCTGTCCCTGGTTTATTCAGTTTTTTAGTAGCACTTTGGCTGTGGATGGATTCTGTAAAGTCTTGATTGGGTGAATAGCAAGACAGCAAGTACATGTGGAGATGCTTGCCTGTGTGATACAACAGCACTGAATAGGGCTGCCCAGAATTGTCAGATAAAAGCAAAATCTGGACTCTTATTAATTTTTATATTCTTAGACAATGTGCTGGTTTGTGGCACATTAGTTTCACACATACACACACCCACCTCCTGGATACAGCTTTTTCCAACCAACTTGGTCTTCAAGTGAGAGAGAACAGATATCATTCTAATAGCTACACTGACCTATGGAAGCTGCCAATGCATGATGTGTGCCCCCTACCCCATAGCATCTTGGACTGGTTACACTTTGTAAGTAATTTCAATGTTTAAGTATTTTTTTTTCTCTAAAATGTGGTAGTGGGGGGACTGCTTTGGTAGTATGATGGTTCTCTGCCTCTTGGGACTCTTCCTCCCCCTCCTCAATTGTGTTTTTGGGTTAGCTGTTATACCTCTAGACAGCCTTCACTTAGGGAAAGCTTTTAATAGGCAAGGATACTTGTCTCCAATTTCTGAAGGTATGTTACATTTATTATATAGTAAAGGGAATGAGTTGCCCCTTGGTTTACTTGTCTCGACTGCAGTGATTTTTTTTTTCTTTTCCCTTTATATTCTTCCTTCGAGGTTTGAAAACTAGATTCTTTAGATGGAGGCCATTCTATATAAATGCAGAATAATTTTGTTCACCTATCTGTAACTTTGGTAACTGCAGATGGTTCTCTTGCACCTATACCTGTTACAAACACAGGATAACATGACTGAAGTTGCTTAGTTGCTTTCCCAGGAGGTGATCAGGATACTGTGTCTGAATTGATTTGTTCTTACAAAATTACTTACCACAGCAAGAGCTGAAAAGTTGAACTGTTACTTGTTTCTTTGGGATTTGTGAGAAAGGGGAAACACCTTTCAAAATACATATGTAAGAGATGTGGCACATGTATGGGCTTGTGATAGGCTGTTAATATTACTTTAAATATCTTATTGAAAATCATCAGCACCAAAAAAAGTTAAATCTGTAAGCTATTGGATGAGCAGACTGAGGTGGAGGGTGTATCTGAATACTTCTGTTTCCTGCACATGATAAATGTCAAAACTTCATCATCAGCCCATTTCTGTGAATATCTTGTATTGCTCATAAAAGCCGATGAGTGGTAAAGATTTAAATAAGTTGATTTAGTGGTACAAATAGCAGTATCTTAGAAGTTCAACAGTCACAGGACAGATCATCTGCTTTTATGGCTCAGATGGATGAAGTAAAGTTTAATTTACTCAAGAAAACTTAAGAGTTGCTGCATGGCTTTGAAGCTGATCATGGGAATGAGCTGATGATGACCAATAAATTGAAGGTGTGAAAATGAGACAACTATATGGCACATAAGAGGTTCTCTGGACCATCATCTTGTCCGAAGGGTTTTTAAGCAAATCCTTGTTGCTGTATTTCTGCCCTGTTCTTAAAGATATCCAGCATGGGCATATTGTGCAATTCCACGCAGAAAAGTTTGCCTTCTCTAGGCTTGCCTAGCAATTAAAATACTGCCTGTCCTGACTGCTCCTAGTGATAAGTTTGTACTGCAACTGTTTGCCCAAGAAGAACAGTTTATACCTCCTTTTCAGGCTGGTATGCTTGTGCAGTGTTATATCCCTCCACTGTCTCAAAGAATCAGATCATCTTGTTGCCTAAACAGAGCCTAGGAAAGGCGTGACTGGGTATGGATCACAGGAGAACACTGTCTGTGCTCTCCTAGGAACTAGTCCATTTTTAGAGAGTCTGATTTCTTTTTAAAGGTGAAAATTTTCATCTTTGACTATGGTGTACAACAGCTGGATGACACTCATCAGAGTTTATGGAAGAAGCTGTAGCTGTTCTTTTAAAAAGTATACTATATTGGCACAGCTCATTCTATGTATTGTTAGATGGGGTATTGAGCCAGGGAAAGTGATGATCTGACAGAATTATTGTCTGGAAACACTGAGCAGGCAGTATTTTTCTGAAATGGAATTACTAGCCTACTTCTTGTATACCCCAGTTCAAATTCTTACCTACTCCTAAAATATGATTTATTTCTCTGTTAGAGCACATCGTGGTGAATCTGTTCTAATGTTCACTCAAGAAATTATTTTTCTATTAGTTCTGTTGCAGATTTTTGTTATGTTACTGATCGTACCCAGAAGCCATGCCAAACTCTTACTTGTGCATGCATCCATGTTGATAATTTTGTGGTGCTTCCAAAGAACGCTGTAGATGAGGGAGGGGACGGAAAAAATCCCTTAGTTCTGATTGTGTGAATGTTTATTTGTTACAACAGTACATGCTTGGTTTTAGTACCAGTTAGCAATGCAAAACTCTCTCTGAATCTGCAGATTTGAGTTATTCTCTACATAATGTGAAATTAAAGTCAATGGTTTGAAAAGAATTATGTAGCTTAGAATGACCATCAGAAGGCCAACATCTTTTGCAATAACTATGCAAATGTATGTGTGAGTATCTTTCTGCAGACTTTCATGCTCCTCCTTGCCCATTGGCTTGCGCTATTGAAAAGTTATGCTCTGTAGTTACGTGATGAGATGTATCTATTTCATAATCATCTTGAACCAGACGTTTCACTTTTCTTCACTGTCAGAAATATCTACTATAAATAGGTGCATAATGCTGTGCAGTTTTGTAATTGTCTTGGTCGTGGTAAACTGCATGTTTATAAATCAGTGCTCATTTTAAGAGCAACATCTGGTCTAAATGTTGCAGCCAGCTGTTCACACCTTAAGGAAAATGTCACAAGTCTGGATGACTTGTGAATAATTATTTGTATTTTACTAATCTTTGCTGCTCTTCCCTAACAAGTGTGTGATTGGGCAATAAACATGAAATGGTTTCTCTTAGCAAATGTTGCCCACATCTTCATAAAAAATACTTTGAGTAGTTGTGGTTTTGAGGGTCCTATTTTGCTTTGTCTTTTTAATTTTTACTAAGGCAGAGGGGAACAAGTCAAACAAAACCCTGAATAACACCATTGAAAAATATTTTAAAATGACAAACTTACATTTTCATAATGTTTGGACACAACATTATTTTAAATTTCAGGCTTAGTTAAAAGCTATGATACTATAATAAAATTCAGCATTCAGAGGTGTGTTTTACAGAATGGGATTTGAATGCTTTGAATGGGAGATGGTCGTGTGAATATGAACATATAATAACATTCTGGTTTTGTATAAAAAGGGAGATATCTGCCAGTATCCATATGTAAGCACAAAGGGGAAGCCGATGTGCTAGCAAATTGGTCAAAAAAGTGGGTGAAAAAATCAAGAGTATAATGAAATGGAATATTTGGACATCCTGATCATTTCAGGAGGCATCTAAAGAAATTAAAAACTGAGGATTTGGTCTCTGTAGAGGTATTTCCTTAAGTTAGTTAAAGCATGTGAAGACTTGACTTTCAGGCAAATCTTGCAAGTTGAAAAAGTTCTGATTTCAGTAGTTAGTAAGATAACCTTTGCACAGGGGAGATCCTCATAGCATCAACAAATACTTAACTCTTCAAACCTGTGGCCTTAGTTAAGCTTCTGAATGAATTTGAGAGGTATAGTATGTAAATATTCATCATCAATGGCGGCATTTGTAGTACAACTAATCACTTATCAGTGCATAATTCTTTCTAAATCAGTTGAATGTATCCTCAAAACTTGAGGGTGTTGAAGTCAGTGCTTCATCAAGCACCTAAAGAAACAAGTAAATGAGAATAATAGTGTTCTGCTGGGTACTGTTTGTGCTTTGGGTATGTGTGCTAGTGGTAATCAATTTGCACTCTGGTTACTAATGAGCCTCAAAAATGAAGTCTGTGTTTGTAGTCCCTAGTGAATGGGGAAAGAGTATTGTCAATAATTGGCATTTCCAACTTACCTCTAGCAAAACTAAACTTTGGGATGCCAGCTCCCTAAATGGACAGGTATTTTGTAGGACAAAATGACCCACAGGTGAAGTGTCTTGATTCTCCTGGTGGGGTTTGACGGGTGGCTGCTGAAGTTAAGCATGCTGCGGCACGGGCTGCTGCTGCTGAGCTGGAGCCCTGGCTGGGAGAGCTCTGCCCCTCTGCTGAAATTCCTCGGAGGAAGGAGGACGGGAGGCCTCCCTCCCCACAAGCAGCTGTGGAATGAGGATGAAATCCAATGTTTATTCTTTCTTCCGGAAACTATAGGAAATGTGGAGCTCATGTAAGTTGCATAATAGTATTTGCAGTTGTGATAGGGAGAGCTGGAGTAGGATGTGAGGTGTTAGAAACTCCGATGTTCTCAGAGAGGAAAAGCTGCAGGATGGACTATGAAAGCATTGAACTGCTTTATCAGGGAACTGCCCTGATGCTTAAGTGAATTTTTCTTCTGGTTTCTGAGCATCCTTAAAAGGTTTTTGACCTTTGCCCAGCAGGTGCCAGCTAAGCCATGCTGCAGTGTGGTGTCATTAATACTCCAGAGTAACTGTTAGTGCAGGTAGATGAGGATGTGCCCCATGGCTGGAACTGGAAGTCAAGTGACTGGTTTGTTTCCACTCTGCTGATGGTCTGCTGCCTAGTGTAGGCAACCTTTTGGTGGAAGTTGTCTGTGAATTATTTGTCTTCTTTTTTTCTCCTCTCTTTTAAGGGAGTTATGCACTGATGTCTGAGAGGTGGATGTGATTGATGATACCCAAGTTCTCTATATTCATGTGTAGAACATAAAAATGCTACCCTTGGTCAAAGAGGTGCAACATGAGTGAGACTTTTATTAGTGGCACAGCTCTGGACGGGCAATCACTTACCTCTTGAACTGCTTTGAAACTGTTAGTTGAGGAATATCAAACAGTTTTCACTAAGACCTTCTGTAATACAGCAGCTGGAGAAGGCAATATCTCACTTTGCATTCAGAACACCAAAGTGCTTTCTCAGAACTGGTTTATGGTTGTGGGAAGAATGAATCTTTGGCACTCTGAAATTCACGTGCAATCTTACTGAAAGTGCACTAATGTCAGGATGATGCTTAAAGTTGCAACTGCCTTGATGGTTTTGTTCATCCATTTTCAATAGGCAGAATGATGGGGAGGGATGGTTCACTTCTGAGTGTGAAAGGCAATATCTTTTAGTTACATTAGCAATAGCAGCAAGGTTACTGTAGGAGATACCTTTATGTAGTAAAAACTGAAATGTACCACTTGTAAGAGGTTTCTTTTGCAGCATAAGAAACAACTGTTATCCTATCTAGATGTCTCTTTCTTGGAAATGATGTATCTTAGTAGCACTTTTATATAGCAGAAATTCCTCTGAAAAAGATGAGTGGATTGTATAGTAGAAAATAAGTACAGAAGGTGGCATTATATTTGAATAAGAAACCTCTAATTGCCTCTTAGCCATGGCATGTCTTGCTCTCCCGTTAGGCATAGAACACATCTGCTAGATTATCTGATCTGGAAGAGTGGGGGAAAAAAGCTGTATTGACAAGCTGTGTGCTATATTTTCCCCAGGAGTTTCTGCCTGATGAGTTGCATGTTGTAGCCAAAATGCCCCTCGATAACGTAACTTCAGAGATTGACTGGCTTGTTTTGGGTACTTTCAATATACTTTTGCTGCCTGATAAATTTGCCTACTGGAACTTTCTAACTTCTTGGCTGAGGTTAAGAGCATGTAATTCTGTGGTGGAGGAGCAGTATGTAATTCCATACCACATGAGTACACATCAATTAAAAAGTGCCTAGATATGGGCAGGGAAGCTTAGTCAAATATTCCTTTAGGGGAGAAAAAAAACAACAAACAAAACACTTGTATGTTGCAGATAAAGCTGCTTCTTTGTGACAGCCTGGAGAGCTAAAACCATGGGGAAAACTGTTCCTGGGATGTCAGGTTAACCTTTTTTAATGGATTGTGTTCAGAAGTGAGGTTAGATACAAGCAGACAAGTTGCTAATGGCTATCTTGAGCTGTGTAGTTTTGCTGTCAACCCAAAGGTGTTTTCCTGCTATCCAGCATTTACTTTCCCTAACTTGTTTGGTGTAGCATTGCTTCTTTGGTATCTTGTGCTAGTAAGTGCAATTTTTATGGAATTTAAGATATATGTCTTATGCTTTTGGGATGTGCTGATAATCAGAAATTGTTAAAAGAACTTGCTTAGACACCTTGATTTAAAAACAACACACCCACTTCATTGTGATGCTATTCAGGGAAATGATTCAGTGCAGTTTCGTTGGGTTTAAACAATGGATTAGTGGCACACCTATTTTGTAGCAAGCTGACTTTTAAATGGGATGCCTGTTTTCTGCAAGTCTATACATAGCTAACAGCCGCAAGGTGATACTTGGTAGTATACAATGTCCTATACAGAGCCTACTTCATTGCATACTCTTTTCCCACGCACTGAAGATTGCCAAGTGAATTGGAAATATTGGAATGATTTGTTGGATCCTTCAAGTTTCATTTTCAGAACTATTTTATCTTGTGGTAAAAAGTAACTAGGAATGAGATGATTCACACACGATATGTACAGTCAAGTCCATTTAAAATTGTACACTTGATTTTTTTGCACTCTACACACAGGTTGTAATAGCATGTTAGCTCGTTTATCTTTATCTCTTTGTTCATGGCCAGTTTGAGTTGCAAATAGTAAAATACACTGCAGAGAGCTCAGTCTTGAGCTTAGCTCACAGTTATCAGTTCTGTGCATAAATTCGTGTTCAGGAACAGAGCTGACACTGATGGTGAGTGGCAGCCTGTGGTGATAAAGATGTGTTGTGAGCACACCTTCACACAGAGCACTGGCATGTCAATGCAGAATCCCTAACTGAAGTCTCTCAAATACAATGTGAGTTTTGAATGCTTTATCCCTGCCCACATGCATCTTGGGCACACATCTGAGAGTGACTGTGCAGTGGATGGGTACTGTACAAATGAGTCAGTTCCTGTTCCTTTGGCTGGAGCTTCGTTAGGAGTTCTCAAAAAAGTATTTCAGAATGTGGATGTGGTCAACATAGTCATTTTCCAGGCATCTTAAAGGAAACCCACATCAACTGTGAAAGTGAACTTTGAACCCTTCTGCCCTGCCACTAACAGAACTCGAGTGGTGCTGGGTGGGAATGCTTGCTTGCTCTGGTCTACGTGTTCCCTCACAGTTTTCACTTCTTGCCCTTGAGATGAAGTGCCCAGTTATCTTCCAGGAGAATTTCCAGTGATGTGTCTGTATATGACTGATTCACTGCTCCACTGGTGGTACAACAGCTAGATATGTAGTTAGAAACAGCTTCTGACAAATTGTAGGCCACATTTAATTATTCAGCACACTTAAGTAATACTGAAAGCACTTAAACCCACTAGAACCTGTAGTGTTATTTCCCAGTTATTATGGCAAGATGTGGTACAAAACATTTCACTTGTACTGTACCTCCTAGGATTTAATATATAGCTTTAGCTGAGGTCTCTTGAAGACACCAATTATCAAAAGTCTCATTTTTTGAGATGTCAGATGGATTGCTTTCGCTGAAAACGTTTGTCTTGTACTCTGAATCTTTGCCTGTTTAGAATGTCTGAACAACTTTACCAAAGTCTTCCTGACTTATGCAGTGGATTTTTTTGTACATATACTACTTGTGATTATGTACACATTACGCAAGCTATGAATATACCAGGGTCTAGGCTTTGAATGGTGTTATCTCTAAAATAACTGTTTTAATATGCTTCCTCTAGTTACTGATGTGTGGAACTCTACTGTCTAATTGTTATCTTGTGCTGATGTTTGTATTCATGTAGCACACTGGATTTCCCCATCAGTTACCCAGTGATGCTGCATGAGGCATTCTGCCAACAAAAGGGCGATGTTTCCTCTGAGAGCCTTTAGAAGACTACTGCAGTGGGATGCTGAAGCAAGTCTCCTCCAGTCTGCAAATGGCAACATACACTTCATTTAGAACAAAATGCTACTACACAGATGACAGACAAACGTTCTGAATGTGTGTTGGAAAATATAACTTCCAGGTCTCTTATCTGGAAATCTGTGCATTATATACAGTGCTAACTGTGCTGTATAGGTAGAAAACAATTAGAGTGGAAAAGTTGTGTTATCCATAACACTAAAGTTTGCAAATGAGTGACTCTGCTTCATTAGTAATACATTCAGCCTTTCTTATGGTTTTTGAAAGGAAATTATTTTGTGCCTTTCTTTACATGTTCACAGCAGTAGTTGTGAATCTCTTATGGGCAGAGAAATAAAAGAGACCTGAGACTTAGTGTGAAGCTGATCATGCCATTAGCAGACATAGAATGGGAAGTCAAGAGTGCCTGTCATCCTTGCTGCATATCTAAAGTGTTCATGTGCGTAGTTTTGTTTTGGACTCTCACCCTCACCTTTAGAAAAGAGTGAGGGTTAATGAGACTGGCTACTTGATAGTGGCTCCTGTGTTACTGCTGTACATCACAAAATACCAGATGTATCTAGACTTTACCAAATGGTTTGTTGGGACAAATCTACCTGGTGTTTTTAAAATATGCTTTAATAATAGTTAGAATTTTATACTGCTGTTATAATACAAAAACGTCTTTCCTTTTTCTTTTCATCTGATAGAGCTCACTGTATAATTTCATTCTTAATTTAATATGGCCACATTTATTTAATGTCATCTTGACCTGTAGTAGGAATCTAGTTCTAAAAGTTTTGCTTTAAAAAAAAATAATTAATTAATTGCAGTAATGGATCTGGCACATTCTCAACTGTTGTGCTGCTTATTTTGCAGTGAAGGTAATTTTCTTTCTTCAGGTAACCTTGCTTTTAGATAAACTAGTGTGAATGAATATAGAACTCTGACACTTCTGTGCTTATTACAGATTGCTACCGATTTTTGGTTTTTTTAAACAGCATGTGCACTGATGTACTTATTTGAGTATGTCTTGCAGCTGTAGGGAGATGGAGACCACCCCACTCACTAAACCATCTTTGTTCTCAAGTGCAATCTTCATTTACAATACTGACAAAAATGCACACGTGAAATGCCTGGTCTGTATCCTCTGCTAATTTGTGCTTACTCTTAAGTTGGTTTTGAGTTTTGTGCTTTTGAAATATTTATAGTCTTAAGATGTATAATAGGTTTTTGGTTTGGCTGGTCATCCTCATTGTCCTGCTTGGATGCTTGGTCTTTAAAACTCTACCTTTAGAGTATACTCTGCCATTGTTTCTTCATGGTGTATCTTTGGTAACAAAAAAAATCCTTTTGGGTTAGAAAGTTACTGAGCTGGAGGAGGCCTGATTCAAAAAGGCTTTCTTGTTTACTGTAGCATACTGTGGATAATGCAGGTAATTGAATAACTTAAATACTTGGAATAAAAAAACAGTCCCACAGAACTCAAAACTTCTTGGAGGAATACCTGAGACTTGCTCATGCTCTGCAACCATATTATTAAAATTAGGAGTAGATAATACTTGTGTTTAAGATGTCCTATTAAGCAGCTGAATTTAACAATTACTAATGAGAGGGCTTTGCATTAAATAAAACCGGATGAAATACGTCAGATGTGTTTCTATGACATAGCCTGTAGTCACAATCTGGTTTGAGGGTTTTTTAAAGTATGTGCTAGGAACCAGGAATAATGGCTCCTCAGCAGAGTTCTCCACTTGGAGGCTGAAATCTTTTCTGTGTACATCATGGGCACTTCACTGCACCCTTGAAACAGTGCTTATTTGGAGCAGGTCGGGAGTCCTCATGAGAAGCTCCAGTTAAGTTCTGCTGTTGTAATGCAGTGTTCATAACTCTCCAAGAACAGCTTCTCAGATTGCAGAATGAGTTTAGTTACCGTCCACCACTACACGTTGTAGTAATAGTGTTAATATCGAAGTTTTGGTAGCAGATGTTGCTTAATATCCAGTTCAAAACTGAGACCACCTTGTGATTGGTGTAGTCTACTGTTCCATCATAACCTGAACCTATTAGCAATCTGTACAAGGTTAAATATTACTGATATTTTGTACTCCTCAGTATTTCCTTTATGCTAGTTCTTACTCTTTTCTCAGTATTGGGAATTCCTGTCGCCATAGTCTCTGCCTGCCCTGAATAAATTTGCCTTCATTCTAAGATCACCTTAGCAAAGGGCAATATTGCCTCCCATTTGTCTGTCATGGATTTATTTTTGAATATCTGAAAATTCCTGATTTTCTTGAGGTATCTCATCCCAATGAACTGGATACTCAAGCTACTTTTTGGTTCTTTCCAGTTTCATTTTACACAACAACAGTCCTCAGCTAATTTTTTTCTTTCTTGGAGGTGGTCTAAAACCAGTTCCTCTTATGGAAAAACTAGAAGATAATCTTGGCAAGATTCTGAGTGGGTAAAATAGCCAGGAGATTGTATCTACAGTGGGAGAAGATGCTTCTCCAGCTGTTGCCTCTTCTATTCTGTCTCATCATAGTTATATCACTTGCACAAAATATTTCCACAAGTTCACTCTTCTCTTACAGGTTCCATATTTCCCTTTTTGAGTAAGGGATACAGTAAAAGTTAAATCCTTGTACTATAATGTGGTCATATACTTTTTGACGTTTAGGTTTGTGGCTTTGTTATTTCTCCAGTATCCCATTTATCTCCCTCTTCTAGTATTATGTTACTAAACTACACCAAAGTCATCTTTGTATGTTATGAGTAGCCTTTAATTTATCAATAGTAGTAGTATCGTCAGCATCTCTTGTACCCTTGAGACTTACCCCAGACTTTTGTGCCTTTTTTCCTTAGTTATTGTGACATTTTCTAAAAAACTTACTGATTAGCCATCAGTACATACAGACTGCTTCTGCACTGATGGATGCAGCCACTTGTTTTGCCTGCCTCTTAATTATCTCTCTGATGTCAAGCATAAGAGGGCAGTCTGGCTTTGACTTGCACAGGTGGCTCAAATGTTAATAGCCTTATTAAACAACTCAGCTGGTGGCCCATGTAGTACAGTCCCAGATCCAAATAGGTCTTTCTGCTTAAAGAAGGTAAAGTAGTAGTGACAGCCATCTCTCTCCCCTGCCAGTGCACTCATTTGTCCATGCTTACCTAATCTCCTTACTCCAGTGCCACTGTGTATGTGTCTGTATATTTATGGGGAGGGGGCAGGGCATCTTCATTTAAATGATTGTTTCAGTAAGACACAATGTTCTTGTTTCCCTGTGGACCCTCTGTCCTCTGTATTTTAAAACTCCTCTGCTGGTGAACTTATAAAGATAGATCTGTGTGACTTCTATGATATGCCCGAGAGTACCAATTTGGAGTAAGAAATTTAGTATCTTTAAAAGCATTGACCAGCTTTGATGCCACTGTGTCTCTTACACATCACATCGCTATTTCTGCCTTCTCTTAAGTTAAATATAGAATATTGCCTATCTAGAGCTTGTGTTTGTAACCTGCGTGTGACTTGCTGGTGTGTATTACTTCATGCAGATTTAATATCGGTAAATATTAGCCTTGGTTCTGTAGAATAGATGTCTATTTTGAGAAGCTTCTTAGTATGCTGTACCTGTTGCACTTCTGCTGAGCATATTTCTCTTCAGCTTTTATGGTCTAAAGGAAGCAAAGTCATGTGAGCTGTGGGATAAACACACTTAGGTCTCTGTGGCATAGTAGTGTGCTGTTGTCATGTGATCTACATGCTTTCAGATTTCCCTTGTAAAAATTGCTTAACACCTGAAGAATTGTGATCCTTATTTCATGCTGTCTTGAGGTGCTTCATCTTCTAAATAATTTGGAGAACACTTACCTAGAATACCAATTCTGGTTTAATTTCATTTTTTCTGAAGACCGTAACTGCATCTGTACTGTAATCTTGGAGTTATCTTCAGATTTCCAGACTTCTGAGGGCTTTGATATTCCCTAATACTTGTTCAGACATCCACCTTAACACTACTTAAGATGTATGTTTTTGTTGAAGTTGTAGGTTCTGCGTTTTCTTGATTTATATGTGGATAATACAACACTCAGACCTTTCTAACGTGTGTTTCCAGAGCAAAGCTTGCTGTTGCTGTGTAAGATAACAAGTGTGACACCTTGGGTGGACTTATTCTCCGTTTTGTTGGGATGTTTCTATCATTTACCAGGGGAAGGAAGGTGGTTGTCATCTTACTGTGTATCAGAGGGAGAAAGCGAATCTCTTGAGTCATAAGGCAAAACAATGCCCAAACCATGCCTGTGGTCTAGGGTCTCCATTCTACAGGCTTACAACTGGTTTAAAACTTGTGTCTAGGTAGTCATTGTATCATCTTTTCCCAGCTTACTCAGATCTGCTTATTTTCCCTATTGAATAGTAAGGTGATCAGAAACAGTTTAACTTCACAGCATAAATGTAGTAAACTTCATATTGCAGTTGGTTGAAAGTTTGGGTATGGGAAAGTATTTACCTCCCTCAGTCGAGTTCACTTCACAGGAAGGCAATTAGGAGGAGAGGGTGGGGAACAGGACAGTAAATGAATTAATGTTCACCACCCTCCTATTGCATGTTAGGGTGTGATACAGGACCAGGTGGCTTTGTAGCATCATCTCCATAATTGAATAATCAAGTACCTTATATTTCAAAGTTCAAGTAACAAATGAAAGGTGTTCTCCTCTGAAGTAAGTACTGACTGCACTTCAAAGAGTAATTATTTTTTTAAAGTAGGTCCTTGAGGACTATACTGAAGGATCACGCTGTCAGTGCTGGGAATTAGTCTTAGGAATTGTTGCTGCTCTTGCTTGCTTGTTTGATTTCTGGATTGAACTAGTCTCATCCCTGGCATGCTCTCACTTATTCACTCAGTTGCCTTTTCACATTGATATTTTCTTTCCCTGATATTCTCTGCATATAGGTATCCAGCATGAATAAGTGACAGTGTTACTAAAGATGAGGGCCCCTATTTTCCTCTCAGACTGGGTACTATGAAAGCTTGAACTGCATGGTAGCCTGAATTGAATTGTATAGTAGGGACATAGTATGGTCTTCAGAGCCTGACCATCAAGGATTATGTTGCTGCAGGGGTATTGAGAGAGGATTGTTTCAGTAACTTCATGCAGTGCCAGAATTCAGTAGTATTTAGTCTTAATCTCAGCTGAATTGTATCTGCACTAAAAATACAGCATGTTGTGCTTAACCCATTTAGTTTCTACTCCTGTTTCAGTTGGATTGCTAGTCAAATTATTAATACTTGGCATACTGGGGGTGTGCTGTTGCAAGGTGCGTGCATGCTGTTTAGAAAAAAAGTTAAGCTAGCTAAAGATCTGATAAAATAATTCTTTGACACTTGCTGAATCTTGCTTAGTTGGTCCTCACAGCACATCAGCATTGGAGTAGAGAATACTATTTGCCTCTTCCATATATGCACTGTACCCTGATTGATGCCCATAATACCCAGGTGCTGTAAGTCTGGCAAACCTACAAACCTATTGCACAGGTGCGGAGGCTGCTGGCAGTCTGTAGCTTATGCCCTGCATAGGTCTGAGTTAGAGAAACCCAGGGTCACATAAGTTGAGGGGGGTTCACTTTCCCTTCCCAACTCTTCTCTGCTTTATCAGTCTTCTGCACTATAACCCTGCCTTGTGCTTGGAAATGCTGGTTTTGTGTCCATGCAAGCAGATCTAGCTGTAGGTATTTCTGTAATGCCGGTAGTATGCAGAAAGCTACCTTCCATGTGTCTCATAAAGTCCTGAACTGGAATCCTCTGGCAAAGTGTTTGTTTAACACCGTGGACCTAAACAGAAACTTTATTGGCACCATTTGCTGTCTTTATATAAAATTTACCTTACTGCTCATAAAATTACAATTTGGTGAATAAGTTAATTCAGTTTCTTGTGTTGTGTTACCATCCAGTGGGCAGTTACAATGCACTGGGGTATGAGCACTTACTCACAATAACTGACAACTAAATGCTACTCATTCGCAGAACAGTGTGGTCCTGATGCAGGCATTATAGAAAGGAAGTTCATTACTCCTTACCAGGCAGAAGTCTCTAGCTTAGGAGCCTTAATTTACGCTTATTGCCTTCCATGGAAGCTTTGTGCCACTCTTCAAAGTTGTATCCTCAGTTATTCATTATTCCATCAATTTCAGTGAACAGTTTCCTTAACTCCATATCAAACACGTTTTATTTTTGCCTATATAAACTGAGTTTATCTGTAGGGGGTTTTTTGCATGCTAGAATAATTATGTACAGCATCCTTTATGGGTTTTTATAACTAAGCTAGTTTCTTATCCATTTGTATCAAGTATTTCAAAGACTGTCTGTGAAGTCAACTCAAAAATAGGTCCTGGTTAAAAGTAACTGTTTGCATTTATCGGCAATTGAGTTTTAAAAACAAGCTAGTTAGTTGTTCTGAGAGAATGCAAGTGGGTTTGCCTTTAGGAAGTTGTTTTAGGAGGCTCTGCCAACTCGATACCTCCCTAGACTTGCTCATACTAGTGTTCTCTGGCAAAGCAGCAATTTAAAAAATGTCTTGGACAGGATTTTCGAAATCTATTCAGCCCAATCAGAAGCTTCACTTAATGGAGCAATGTATAAATAGTGTGGAGAGTCAAGTGACCATCAGCTGGTCTGAATGGGTTTGACCACTGCAGTCACAGGGTCTGAGGTATGCAGGAGCTGGGATCACTGAAAACATGCTTTGCTGCAGGGATATCCTGGCTCTGGCGTAATTATGTAACTGCAGAGGAATTCATGTGCGTGAGAATGTGTTTTAATTAGACACCTGTATTGAATGTTGGTTTCACCTTCTGTATCATTACTGTGGGCTTTTAAAAAAAGTTACTACCTTGGTTAACTTTCCTATTTCATTAAGTAGTGTGTATTGCAATGCATAGCTGAACTCCACAATTGCGCATTTCCTTTATAAAGTGTATGCCTACTCAGTTGAAACAGTGCACTGATCTGTTTTACTGAATTTGGAACTTAAGACATAATGGCTATTTGCCTAAGTTCATATTAGGTAATTAGAAGTTCTTGGCATGCTTGATAAATACTGAAATTCCATTGTATTGTGCATTAAGCATGGAGAAATATTTCTTCAATTGCAATGCCAATGCACTGAAATATGAGTGTTTTGGCTGTCCCTGGTGATGGCTTTATTAAATTTCAGTGAAACTGTCAGCTCTGAACTTTCAGAGTTGTTGGCTTGCTTTCTGTTTGGGAAGCTACTGAAGCCAACATCCAGGTAATGACTTCTTTATTGAAAACATCCTCCTGCCCAGCTTTTAAGTATTGCAATATAGATTCTAAGCAAACTAGTAAAATGGCACCTTTATGTTTAGTTCACTTGACATCTGTGGCGGTGCTGTCCAGAACATAAAATTTACCAAATTCAGTAACTTCATGGGAAGTACTGTTTAAACTCTAGTAATTGGTATATCGTTTTTTCCTTCTCCACCTTCCTTGGTCTGTATACTGAATAGTTTTTCTCCTTTTTCATTAGATTTTAATGCTTGTCGGTGCTGTCCCTATCTTTGTCGTGTATTGGCTCGTGATGGGACTCTTGCCCACAGCAAAGCTGGATGATGGGGACCTGTTTGTTCTCTTTCCTGTCAATTCAACAGCAAGGCCTTTGATTAAAAAATTGAGGCTTTATTCAAAATGGAAAAAGTACAGTGATGTATGTATTGGTTACCTTTCTTGCTTTGGTTGAATGGTCTTTAAGTAAATTAATCATATTAAATGTATCTTGATTCAGCAATTAAAGTTAGGAGTCTGTGAGGCAGTGATTCACACGTGTTCTAGTCATCTGACTTTATGTGATGCACAGCACATATCCTGGAGGCTTTTTCTGACTTTTGCTAGATGGGCTCAGTTGCCTCCTGCATTTTTGGCAGTAAACCTTCGTATTAGTAGAGTTTACCAGCCTCAAAAGCTTCACCTGTTGGTTTTATACATGTGATATATTGTGGTTTTTCTCAATAACTTGGTATTTCTTGTTGTCATGAAGCAGTAACACTATCTGCATAAATATCAAACTCAGGCACTGATCAATTGGATCTGAGGATCCATGGCCCAGGCTTATGGTACAGCTTGAGACTTCATGTTACATATGTGCAAAGCAAGTCCATTATATTACAGCAAAGAGCTCCTGCATCTCTTAAGTTGTTCACAAACAACCCTCTACCATATTGCCACCATGCTCCAGCCTAGGGCTGGCCATTCCTGACCTCAGAGCAAGCAACACTCCCAACTTCCCTCTTGGTTAGGGCCTAGCAGCATGCAGAAGGCAAGGTTCATCCTACCCTATCCCCTATGGGATAATACTAATACTAGTGTTAGTTTTCCAGCTTCAGTGCCGCTGCACTTGTGCTTCAGTGTACTTATTCCTGGCAAAGTTCTGTCAGTTGTGCAAGCTCCAGAGGTTAGCGTAGGTACTGTATAGGGATTAAATGATGTTGATTCATGCTTAATAAATGCTGTTTTTGAAACTATAATGTGGAAAAGTTCAGCAGGACATGCATGCACCTCTTGTTCTGCTCTTACAATGGGGACATAACAGCAACAATTCTTGTATTTGATAGTAAGCTATTCTGGTTATTTCCTTTCCAGTAGACCAGTCTTTAATCACTGTTATTGCTATCATCTAGTCAAATGTTTCTGGTAGAACTGCTCTAAAAAATTCAGTGATTAAAAATATGTAAAATTGCTCTTACAGTCAATTATGCTTCTGTGTTTTAAAAAAACCTCACTTGTCAGGCCAGTGACAGTGTTAAAATACTGTCACTAAGTGACACCAGTTCCCAAATAAATGTTTCATTTAAACAAATACTTGAAATACTTAATGAGCAGTTCTAACTTGATGGCTGTTTTTTGTTTGTCTTTACCAATACTGACTTATTTCTTGCAATGTAAAAATCTTAATACTTAACGACTTCAGGGAGCTACTGAGAGTATATTTCGGTCACCATCAGAAGGCCAAGCTAGGCATGTATCCACTGGGTTTTTTCTCAGATGTGCTGCACTATGCTATGACAGTTCCTGAGCTGGTAGAGAGGAGCTGGGGTTCCTTCACTTGACACCAGATATGAAAGGATTTCAAATTGCTGTGAACAGGAGTTTCTATGCAGAGACTTGAAATGCTGCACTGATTCCTGATAGAAGTTAACTCTAAGCAGCCCTCCCTCCTTCCCTCTGCTAAATTATGTAGGAACCATACTTTTTCTCACTGCAGCGTGGGATATGTTTCCCCATTCCAGGATTACCTCTGTGCATTTAAGTTTACTTTTATTTACTTGAATGCCCTTTCTGACAGTGTAAGAACAGCCTGTTTTTTAATAATTCACAGCTTCTTGTACGGTGTTGTTTGAGGATTAAGGTGACTTTAGTTCTGCTATTATTCTGCATCACATTTGTGAGCATTTTTTATCTGATTTTGGGGAACTTTACTAATACATGGAGATGAAACGGGTTATTTTGGAATAAAGATATAGGAACACTGAGTGCTTGTTAATTATAAAAGCTAATGACTGCATACCTGAGGTGACTGTTCTGGCAACACACTTTTCTATTTACTGTCTACAAAAAAATCTGTAATACCAACTGTAGAAAATTCTTTAAGCAGGCTTATCTACAGAGCTGTTTTGTATACTGATTTCTCTTTTCTTACTTGTTTCTGCAGGTCATGTTGGATTAATGCTGTGGAGCGGTCAACCCAGAACCTGTAGTTGCCCATCAATCGCTCAGTAGTCAGTGTAGATTCTGTCTTTACAATCAGCAGCTACATCTGGCTACTGGGTCTCTGATGACATCTCATATCTTCTATCTAGACTTTTTGTTGGATTTTTATCTTCTCTCCTGAGTGCAAAGCAAGTTCACAGTGCTAACAAGTTAACGTCTGAGGTGTGGCCCCAAATAAAAGATTGGATATCTGCTGGATCTACTTCATGGTGGGAATTGGATTAAATACTCAGATGTTGTGTATTGGAAAGCAACAGTCTTTTCTATAGCCTAGTGTTGGGGCTTGTAGTATTCATAACTGGTGGGAATGATATTTTACAAATATGAGCTAAGACAATAGTTGGACTTCACTCTTTTTGATGATGAATCTTTAACCTCTCCTGCAAGGGACAGATTTTTGAAATGGGGATCTTGGATGATCACATGACTACTGTGCGTTAGGGGAGGACATTCACTGTGAACTGTAACATGCACAGCTCTTTTTTATCAGTTGTATGGGAAGACTTGTCCAGGTTTGGGGCATGAACCTGGCATACAATGTAGATTTCTGTGTTTGTTAAGCAACAGCTACATTGTCTGCTGGGTTTCCAGCTGCCTGGAAATACAAAGTGGAGAGGTATCTACTTTTTTTTTCAGTCAAGTTACCTCCCTTCTAACTCTGAGGAAGACAATGCAGTTGAGGTTCAATTTGTCCCTTCCCCCTCTGTTCTCATGCGAGGGATCCAACTGGTGTCAGCTAGAGCTCAGAGCCAGGGTAGCTATGAAACTAAGCAAAAAAAAAATAATTCATGGGATTGAAGTGTTCAGATACCTGAGCATGGGTAGCTCTCACATAGAAGCTAATCCCTGCTGCACGTATAACCATTAGCTTGCCTAGCTAATGGTGCTTCACTCAGTTTTGGGTTTTTTTAACTTCAGATGGAGAGCTATATATGTGTGTGCTGTACAGCTAGGGAATTCTTTTTGGAGAAGGGAGTTGTGGGGAGCTATTTATAGGTTTGACTTTCTTTAAAACATGTGCTTCACATAGCATGGCTTATATACAGAAAGTGCCTAGAAATAATTGAGGAGGAATAAGTGCTCATACCAACTGGATCTCTTATTTCTTGAGCGGCACCAGAACTAGTGTGCTTCAGTTGTGCACTGTAACCAGCCATGTAGGGACAAAAGAGCAGTTTCAATTTGAGAAGATTAGGCCTAGAATAGCAGGAGACTGTTGTCCTTTCAGACCTGGACTACAGACATGGTAGTAAATGGGGAAGCTTGTACAGCATGTTAACTCCTCATTGGCAAGCTCTGCGCCACTTGCACTTCCACCATGGAAATCATGAGAGTTGTGGTGACTGCTAAAAGAGTAAAGGAATGTATGACTTGGCTAAGCTTTTTTGTCTGATGGACTATAAATGGGGATTTTGCATCAGCAGGCATCCAGAACCCTTCTTCTTGAAGGGCAATACATCAGGAGGCAGAAGGAGTCCTAAGTGAGTGCTGCTGTTAAAAACTGTGCTTTTGTTAAAACAAATAAAATTTCTAGTGCAAAGAACTGTGTCTTTTCCTGTTTAGTGTATCAAACTAGGTTTGCACAGAGTCTTCTAGAATCTAGGGAATATAAAGCTGTTCATTACAATGTCTAGCATAGACAGCCCCTCAATACTTGCGTCAGCCTGACTGTGCTCAAGAAATACGCATTCATTTACGCATTTCTACATTAAGTAAAAATATATGAACAATTACCTACAGCCAATAGTTGGCTCAAATAATCACTCCCCATTGAAATAACAACTGTGGGTTGTCTATATAGCTTTGAAAACTGCTTGTTAAGGTTGAATTGAGTGTTTGTCCTTTGCTTTATGTATTTTTTTCCTCAATGCCAGCCTGTTGGCATCTAGGTCTCTGAATTTGCAAAATTGGTAAAGACTCAAATATAGCTGAGTCTTTTTCTTAAATTAACTGGCACTTTCTCAATGCTGTTCCTGATCTTTTGTTCCATATAGCCTCCTGAGTCCTGACCAGCATATGCACAATAGTCATAAAAAAAGCAATATATTACTCTGTAATGTTTCTGTGGCTCATTTAGCTTTCACAGTATTAAGATATTAACAGCTTTCATAGCATTGCTTTGTTCCTGTGCTTGTAGTTGTTCAGCTCAGCATTTAAGGATTCATGTCAGAATAAGGTATGTCTACCCCAACTGTTTATTTGGCAAGGTCCATAAAGCAATTCAAAAGAAGATCAACCTAATGTTTAGCATCAAGCTCCTCTCCTATTCAGTTTCACTTCCCCACTGTTTCAGTTAAACTTACAATGTTGAAATCCCCTCTGTGGGCAGGTACTTCTGGTTCCTCTTACTCTTCTGTCATGCTACTTGCTTTGTATACAGACACCTTAAAGAAAAGCACACCCCCTCCTTTATTTATTCTGAGATTCTTGCTTCATTTTCAGTGTCTAGCATAGCTAATGGAAGCATGTAAAAGTGGTTACTCCTCCTATGGTGACATTTGTTCTGGTTCTTTGTTCCTTCTCTTCTATATGGGTTTCAGTGAAACTGGCATAAATAAATAAATGCCTATCTCTGCCTCTCCCCTGCTGAGGGTGCCACTACTCCTGATTAAACTCCTGCTAACAGCAGCCTGAAGTCCTCCTTCAGCTTCAGTGGAAGCAACTGGATCCTGTGACATAGTTTTCCATGTGTTCAACCTTAGTGGAGTCCTCGGAGTTCCCATTTTCTTTGAGCTTTCACTCCCAACAGTAATCTTGGCCATATTTTTACAATGTTTCTACGCTGTGATCCTCAAGTGTGAGGACTCACTAGTGTGCATGCTGTTTCTCAAAGAAAAGTGAGACCAAGGCTCGTGCCTGGACAGATCAGTCCCTCTCATCACAGAATCTCTGAAGCCAGGTCAAAGCAGTAGATGGTGAGAACACAACTGCTGAATTGCTCAGCTCTATCTCTTCTCTGAAAGGTAGAGCTTTGAGTTTGGCATTCAGGCTGGGGTTTTTTTCTGCACATTTCACCAAGCAAATAGCGTGAGCTAAGACAGCAGACCAAACAGATCCAACTGCCACTAAGATCAGAAGATCACAGCACTCTCGTGATTTTTGTATTTTCTTTTGTGTGTCAGTTCATGTTATACCTTCCCAAACTGATATTTCTTACAGTACTATGACTCTCAGTTGGAATTTACTTGAATAGCTATTTAAATCTTAATACCAAGAAGAACAATATTTTTACTTTTTGGCTCCAGATAACTACTAGGAAAGCCTCGCTAACTACTATTTCTCTGTTCTGTGAAGGATGCCTCTGTGAACTCTAAGGTGTATTTTCTTGAATGTTTATTCTTTCTATGCAAATCCAGATTGAAAGAACTGAAAGGATGCATCTAGTCTGGCCTTGATGCACTGAGAACATGTGCTGTCCTACTAGTACACAGTAGTGACAAATACATTCTGTAAGTTTCTTAAGAAAACAAAAGACTTGGGAGTCATTAAGTTTCTAAAACTGCAATAAATTTAAAACCTGAGGAGGAGAAACCAGAAAACAAAAACCTGCTTTAAATAGAACAGAATGGTGAATGGGTTGCTTTAGTGGTCCAAAAGTGTGACTAGTAATTCCTAATGGGAGAGCTCCATCCGTTGGGCAGATGGCTTGTAATTAAACTATAGAAACCCTAGGTAATTTGGACCTTCCTTGCCATCCTGAATAACCGAGCAGATTCTGTGTTTGGTCAATGGGGCTGATGAGGCTGTGGCTGTCTTCTCAGCGCTGCTCAGCAAGAAGAAATTCCTTGAGGAGCTACCTATGGAAGGTCAGAGCAGAAGAAAGATGCTGAGGCTCTTGGAGTGGTCTTTTCAGAAACCTTCCAGTATGTACCTTTTCTTTCCCTCTGCATGACTCCTCCCCAGAAGTACCCTCTTAAGGGTACCCTCTTTGGTGTCTGACTTGAATGGTGTTGCTGTGCTTGTGCATTTTTACTTCATATGTATCCCCCTGAGTTAACAGTGAAAATTTGTCTTATGAAGTGATATTTCAGGCAAGGTGGACAGCCCTGGGACTTCTGTGTTTTATCTCTCTGGGCTTTTCACATAAGATCATAATGCAAGTCCTGTAACAGTGTTTATATGCAGTGCTACAGCATTTGTAAAGTCTGTCTGCCATGGAGTTTTGTACTGTGACATGTTGTTTTTTACAATAAACTGTAAAACTAGACTGTGGTTGTGGGTGTATGCAAAATAAAGCTCTGCTAAAAAGGTGTGAAGTTTAGGAGGTCCTTGGCATTGGAGACCCCCACAACTTTTGAATCTATCCTGTTGTGGCTAGCTGGCTACTCATAAAAGCACTTAAGCAAAATTGTAAAAAGCCTTGAAATTCAGTTTAATATTGACACTTGCCCTTGCTGTGTGGCTTACAGCTTCTAGTGGTAGAACAAAGAAGATGCTGATTATTTTTTTTAGGAGACAAGCGAAGGGGTCTTAATTTTGAGGAAGTAGCACACCATTTCTTGGCTGATATGACAGTTGCTGTCTGTATACAGCAGTAGGTTTTAGTCTGAAGAATTTGAAGAACAGTTGCTGCTCCTACACATTAACAAACTTTAACCTGTTAAGTTGATAATTTTTCTAGCTACTCTTGAAGTCTTGTTCTGTAGGTTGCTAAGTAACACCAGTACATACTTGATCTTCCATGTACTCTGAATGCCAGTCTTCCATGCAAAACACCTTTCCAAAATTAGTGTCTGTCAAGCTCCTGAAAGGTAGCGGTGCTGTGATTCAAGTCAATCATATTGCCTGCAGTAGGTGTTAGTTCTCCCATCTGAAGACAATTCCAGAATCACTAATTTGGTGAATCTCATTCTTTTTAGCTACAAGAAAGCAGTATCTTCTGAAGTACTTAGACACTAATTCCATAAATAGAAGTAAATTTTAGAGGGCACACTTACAATATCAATTTGTTCATCATGGTGGTGCTATGTCTGTTTGAAACTTAGTTTTGTTTAAAATGCAGAGCTCTGATGGCAGCTGGGCTGTGTGATTAGGTGTAGGTAGTTTTCCTGTGCCCCAAGCAAGACTGGCCAACCACCACCTGAAGGGGTAGGTGCTGAGGATTTTAGGGAGGGGGAAGCACTGGAAAGGTGTGAGGGGAAGGGCTGATGAAGAGGAGAGGTAACTTTGTTTTATCTTCTAGAAGGAAGGATCTATGCCTTCCCTTCCCCCACCTCTAGAAATTGGGTATACTGTTCCACTGGACACCTGCTCTACCAGACACTCTGGGTATTTTTCTTCCATTGTCCACCTGTACTTGCTCCCCAGTTGTTTGTATAGTCTGGGCAGGTGAGCTGTGCGTGTTTTGAGAAGAGTATTGGCAGCTAAACAGGGTGCCATGTATGCTGAAATTAGGAGCTGCTGTTACTTTCCTTGAGTGTCTTTTCTGTTTTATGAAATTCACTTGGGCAATATACACAGAACTGTCTGTCTTGCAGACTTACACAGAGCACTGAGATAACTGGATAATTGCAGTCTTTAAAACATCCACATTAAAGACATTAAAACCCCAACATCACGGCCAAGAATACCTCAACTTTGTAGTTGCAGTCTTTCCAATAAGCAAAAAAATGTATGAATGTAAAAGTAAACAAACTCACCACTGCCTTTTGTCTACTTCTATAAGCCTAGGCAACTGCTGCAAAGCATGGTGGTGTTTGTCATGGTTTCTACAGAACTGATTCATGAGCTGTAGGATTAGGAATTGCAGCAACCCTTCATGTCTCCCTGTATTTACTTATAGATAGATTAGCTAGATAAAGATGCAAAAGTAAGCAATACCTGTTGTTGAAGGGCCTGCGTGCTTTGTAGAAGGTTCTCGATCCTTTCTGCCATGTGGTTAGTCCTGGGTCATGATGGCTTCCTGAAAAGTGTGACTTTGATAGATGTTTAGCTGCTCTCAGCTACTGGTACAGCTCCTGCCAGCATGCTGCATCACATATTTTGGGTGTTGGGGTTTTTTTGTGGTTTTTTTTTTCAGAGTTCATTCACTTAATAAATGGAGCTCTGAACTTTTAGACTAAAGCACATTAAGTTGTTAAACTGAAATAACAAAGGCGTTTAATCACACTTGGTTAACTGCCTATGGCTTACCTGATACAATAAAAGAAATATAACTAAAGTCCTGAGATGGTTGCTGTATGTGATAGAAACATGTAAGTCACTGGAGCTTCACAAGCAAGAAAGGATATTCACTGTGCACTGTATATCCCACTGGTCTTGTTGTCAGTCCCCTGAAATTTTCAGCCACTCTCAAAGATGAATAGTGCCCCATTTTATTCTTCACCTACAGTGGATAATGACAAAAAAGAATTAGGGTAGTAGTTGGGTGTTTTGGAAGCCAAAATTTCACAGAGGATTTTCACCTCAAATGAACTTTCTAGTAATTTAGAAAGACATGGATTTACATGGTGGAATCGGCTGCCAAGCTTCTGGGTTTCTTTGTATTTAACAGTGTTATGAAAAACAAAACCCTTCCAGTGGCCAAACTCCCTTCAGTTCCCCCTTAACAACAACGACAGTATGATTTAATGTGCGCTCTTGGATCCAAGCTTCTGCTGTGTTGTGGGACCACAAAAGAAAGTTGGTGTCCAGAATACATGTTCCAAGTGTGTGAGGTCTTCATCTGCCCTGTAATGTGCCTGTCTTGTGGATGGGAAGTTGAGGCACAGTGAAATTAAGGGCTAGCTTTTCCTCTCTCTACCCTCCCCAAGTGAAAATCAGGTTTGAAAGGAAGTCTCTGAAATGCTGTGTTTCTTCGGTGGCTGTTCTGCCTTGAGGGAAGGAAGGCACATCTACAAAACCTGCAGAGAACTGAAAGTGAGTTTGTCGTCTATATTTAAGAGAAGATGGAGGGTGGGATCTGAGTTTTGGAAGGCTTTGGGTGCTGATCAGAAGAGAGAGTTCTTATCTTTAATGCCACAGCCTATATAAATTATATTACAACCCAAGGAAATGGGAGACCCAAATTCATTACCTGCAGATTGCCTTGACCCCTAGGTGTTAGACTGCTTAACAGCAGCAGGATGTGTTCCTTTATTAAAGTAGTGTTGCTCTGCTGCAAAGAAATGGGAGTTCATACATCTAAAGAGTGGGAACACAACTAAGATTTGGTGGTCAAAGCATACATGACTGAGAGGTAGAAAACCTGCTCCCTGAGACTGCTAGGCATGTTGCATTAGGGAGATATTAAATACAGCAGCCCTAGGAGCAGGATTGTTGCAATGATGTTTTGCTTCTCAAGGACCTCCTCCTAACAGTAGGTTTTGTTTTCACGTCTGTTGAAGGACAAGATGAGCTTGGTCCTAGTGTTTGCAATGGGAGTGGACACAGGACTGAAATCTTTCTTTCCTTCTGCTTCCATGTGGTCCTCTGATCTTTGCTACTCCCTGCCCCAGAATAACTGAAGTGGGAGTATGGCCTCCCCCACCATCACCACCAAAATCTTGGACGTTCAAGAGATTTAACCTGGAAATTCATCAGGTTTTTAGTCAGTTAATAAAGCTAAGTGAACAAGAATATTAATTTTGCCAGTTTCTTGTGCACCACACAGTCTTGAAAAAATGTGATATAAAGTTTTGAACTCAGCAGATAATGCTGCAGGATGTTCTCAGGCACAGCTAATGTTTAGGCTGCTCATAACTGGGACCCTAGGAACTCTTGTTGGAATTTAATGGGGTGTCGTGCACAAAGCCTAGCACCTTATAGGTATTCATAATGTGTAGTACTCCCAGAATAAGAATATAAACTCTCGCAGAAAGGGAATTAACCACAGATAGACTTCCTTGAATGCTGTGTTGACATTCATTGTTTATCTGCTCAGACTAGTCATATTTGGAAACACTGTTCTATTCTGACATATGACTTTTCCCAGGAGCAGCAAGGCTCACAACGAAGATTTCACAATAAAGAAAATTCTGTTGTTCTTTGTGGGAATGTTATAGTAAAGCCGTGACAACTCATTTAGCACAAGATTGTCTTGTTTTCAGTAAGGATTCCCCCTCCCCCCCATCCCTACACATTTTTGATGTGTTTCTATGTGTTGGGGTTTTGTTTTGATTTTTTTTATGCTTTTTTTTTTCAGGAGAGTGGGGGTGGATCATTTTACATTTAGCCTTGCGGCCATCCACTTAGAAACCATGCAATAGGTATGAAGAACCCAAGTCCAGGCTTGTGTGTTTGGTGTCACCACCAGCAGTGGAGTTGCTCCTAATTTATGACCACGTTAACAAGTTTAGCATCAGGCCCTTAGGATCTGCTCAGCTGGTACTGTGCTGAAGTTACACATTCCGCTCCAGGCAAAGCGGGGGTTATGGAGCAAAATATTGAGAGGTGACACAAACGCATAGGCAATAGCTTAAATACCAGGTAGCAATTCCAGATGTATTTGCAGTCGCTAGTGAGACCAGTAAAGATCAGACACCACTATCATTCCCTGGCTCAGTGCTGATGACATGTTAGTGTAGGGTATATTTGGATATCAATGGTACTTCTGGAGGCTGCACTTCATAAGTCTAATCTTTTCGGACTTTTTTTTAACTGCAGTGCATACTTTTGAAGTGGAAATTATTTTTACCCTATTACACCAGGTTTTTCTCCAAAATACCAAGCTAATTAGCTGTATCACAGTAAGTTACACTAGGGATGGCAGTCTAACAGCTGAAAAGTCATTACGCTTTTTTGCAAATTTCCCTGGATTTAAAGTGGGTATTTTTAGCAGAACAACACATATGGTGAAATCTGGTCTTCACTGTAGTTCTTGAGAATTCTATCCATGATCACAGTTTGCACCCACCTAAATTCATAAGTTATAAAGACGGAGCATTTTCGTGCTTCCATGTTACTGCCCCATTCAAATACTCTCACTCTGCATTGTGAAGCTGAAGAAGCACAGGGTTCTACTTTCAAAGAAGAAAGGAAACAAACAGGAGGTTTTCAAAGATGTGACTATATGAAGTTAGAAAATAAGACCACAGTGGCATTGCTAACACCTCTGAAGCATTTCTGAAAAAGCTGGTAGGCCAGCCTTAGTCTGAGTGTGTTGCTGAAACTATAGTTCAGGTTATGTTGCTGTTACTATTATAAACCCTAGGAAGTGGGTGTTTATAAGTGCAGTCAACATTCCCTCTGAGCAAAAAAATGGCCTTAAAAGGGAGTTGTCCCAAAAGCAAGGAGGATTATTTAAAGAAAAAGAAAATGCTAAATTTTTGCTCTTCAAATGAAGAAAAAGGAAGCAAAACCGGGGATAGAACGTTAAAGTCTTGCCTATATACAAATATTTCTTCTTTTCTTTTATGGCTTTTATCCAAAATACATTATTCAGTAGGGTCAGTGACAATTTGTGATGGAAAATGAGTGAATTGCCTTTTTTGAATATTTAACTAACTGATTTTGTTTCATTAGGAAAAATTACAGTAGCACATCAGCAGAAATGCATTGTTACATGTAGCGTTACAATGTTCTACTGCTCATAGCCACTAAAGTCAAGAGCAGACTCTTATTTCATTTGCCTCTCTGTTTTGTTCAGTAGCACCCTAATGCCTTGCTGCTGCACCAGAGAGAGATGGCAGTGAGTATGTTGAGGAGATACCACCCAACCTGCCTCTCTGGGAAAGAGGGTTGATGGACTGTGGCTGGGGGGAAGGCAAGAAGGAGGTGGGCATGAACAGACCTAGGACTGTAGGAGCCTACTGAGACAGCTGCCTCCAAAAATAGGTAACCACCAATCAAGGTTTACTAAGTCACAGTTTTAGCATTGGCATGGACTACAACACAATCTATAACATAACAGAGACTTGTAGTCCATCTAAACCCTGCTTCAGACCTGTCTTTAATTAACATCATTAATAAATCACATGCTTTCCAGATATCTCCAGTTTCCATGACATCTATTTCTCTACTTTCAGGTCTGACACTTTCTGCCCCTTCTAATCCTTCTCTTGTGCCTTCCCCACAGAGGGATACTCTTAAGGAACTTGTTTATTGTCATTAGAAAGAAAGTGAAGCTGCTGCTGAGATTTTTCATTCATGGCTGGAATTTCTCTTTTCCCTCCTCAGCTGCTGTTTATAGCAAGATACTGGTGCTTTCTGAGTACCTCTCCTGGGTTCCTTGACAAATTGGTTACTTTCAGAAAAATCAAGTGCAGTGCTCCAATTGCGTGGGTGTAGATGTGCATGTGTTTATCCATCCATGTGTATTGTGTGACAGGATGAAACTGAGGAACATCTGCCCAGGATAGCTAGTACTCAAGTCCTGTATAGTACATGCCTTAAAATCCAAGCACCTGTAGTCCTCTTAACATAAGATCCTCTCTCAAGTGAAAAATGTGCTTTGAGCCCTTGAGATTGTAAAGCATAAACAAGCTTTTTTTCCTTCTGAGACATGAAATAACAAAAAAACCTTCAAATTATAACAATGTAATTTTAAATGTATTGAGAAGCATGGGGAGGCAAAGAAATGAGGAAAAATTTTTGCAAAGATCGCTGTAATGTTGAAGGGCTGCAGTCAGAACATTTGTACTGCACAGTGTGAAATGCATACTGGGCTCCTTGTGGTTGCAAATCAGTCCCTCATACCCTACCTCCTGCCATTTCAAACTGTGTTTGCCAGTGAAACTTTTTTCCCCCAAAAAGAGGAGAGCAGCAGCAGCATGTACTCACCAAGGCAGGCAGAGCGTTCTGCAGGACCAGTTCTAGCACCATGCCAAAGCTACAGCAGGCCCTCATAGCTCAGCTTTATTGTGGCCTTGTTGTGCTGAGGCTGCAGTTCACCGTGCAGGATGGTTCTAGCAAACAGGACAAAACCAAGGTGAAATGCACCCAGGGTTACATAGCTGACCTAGGTAAACTGCTGCACTTAAAGCTGATTTGATGTGGCATTTCACTGTGCCATCTTTGTATCACAGTGCTACCTGGCTACAGAGCAGTGCTGCAGTTGGAGCTTTTGTAGCAACCTGAAGGAGCCAGAAACAGCCTTTGTGCCTGAGGTTTCTGTCTAGGTTGTTTTAAGTTTTATAAACTCTATTTCTTGGTTTATGCTAGACTGCCCATAACGACAGCTCATCATGTTCGTGGTTCCCCCAAAACTGAGAGTAAGTACTGGGAAGCCAAAGGCTGTCATTAACGAGAGAAAAAGTCACAGGCAAGAAATGTTTTCTCCACTAAATATTCAAAGTGGGGACATTAAGGTGGAGAGTTCGGGGAGGACTGCAGAGTTCCTGTAGTAACTCACAAGGGGTGAGGCTGGAACTGCTGCATCGGTTTTGGTCTTTTATGATCAATTGTGATGTAAATGCTGATGGCTGCTTAACAGGCAAAACAAAGTAGGGAAATGATGAGTCATATGTACTCTTAGCTTGTCTGAACAAGTAATGTGCAAGTCCAGTTTCACTGAAGTGAGGCAGAACATTCGCCCCCAAGGATTGTGTTCACAAGGCAGGGCAGTGGGAGGCTGACGAGGGCTTTGGTTTGGCGTCTGTGGACCTCTGAAGCAGATGATTTTCATGATATCGAGACTGTCCAGGTTCAGCACTGATTGAACTAGTGATACTGAAATTCACGTGACAACGGCCTTCACTGGAGTATATTGTGAAACATGGGGTGGAATTTTTCTATTGCTCTTCAAGGGCATGACCATATTTCTCCTGATGGGGGAGAATATATCCTCCCTATGGAGAGAGAGCACCTACAGCTTTCCAGAGGTTAGGAAGAACTGGCTGGTTGCCCTGCTCATCTGAGAGGTTTAAAGATTCAGCTTCCCTACCCTCTCACTGAGATATCTCAGGAGGCTTTCCACTCTGGTGACTGCAGCTCAGATGACAAAAGCACCCATAATATTTGCCTTTCAAAGAATCATCTAAATTATTTGTCTATTGATTATCTTATGTGCTATTGCAATATTTTTTGTTTATTTTCCTTTAGTAAAAGGATTTTCTTCAGCAGCAGAATACTTTAGTTCTCCACAAAAAGAGGGCTATTCAGCACTCGTTAGAAAGTTGGTAGCACAACTCCCAGCGACTTCAGCACATCCAGGAATGAAACACAAAGTGCATACAAATCACTGCAGGTATCTGCAAGTGCAGTAGCATGAACCTAAACAGTAACGTCCCTGGCAAGCATACCCACCTGTAGCTCTGGAGTATTGTCCTTTTCCCCGCAGTTGTTCTGATGGTCGATGTGAAACCCGGTCCAAGCTGCCTGTTCTCAGCTGCTGGGATGTTATTGAAGTAGGTGTATGGGAAACAAGTCATGGTTGTTCAAACCAGAAATTAGGGGAAACCAATTTCAGAAACCAACGTGTGTATATAGCAAAGGCACAATCCTTTGAAACTCTGCAGTGAGAAGGATACAGCTAGGAACATACTGCAAAGGGAACAAGAACACAGTTTTGCAGTTTTGGAAACTACTGTTTGAATAAGTAATCCAGTTCCCAATTCAGAACTAAAATAGCCTTCCTGTTAGTGCAGTGCTGCAGTCTGTCACAGTTGGCAACGATAATTTTCCCTTTTGGTTTAAGTAATAATAAGAATATGCCTGAAGTGGAGCTTCTCTTCGCAAAAGGCCTTTTTTGCACTTAATTTATTAAAGGGCTGCCCCACCATTTCAACATTGTACAGTTACATGTTTTTGTCAGTGCTACCTAATGTGAGGTGCCATTTGAAGCACAAGTGCGTTTTCTACCGAAGTTTGGGTGAATGTGTCTTGGACATCTGCTCTCACTCCCAGAAAGTAATTTTGTATTTAGTCACCTGGCTAATAAAGATTAAAGGTCTGATTCAGATCTTTCTTACAACTAGTGACATAAATCAGTAGGAGCATTACTGACTGCAGGCTTTTATTTACTTGGGATTATATTAGTAGAGAAAACTTTAATATTGCTTAATGAAAGCAGATGCCAGCTAAAGCAGTGGGAAATGTCTTATTATTCACTTAATAGGGCTTCAGTGAGTCAGTCAAAGGCTGCCGCTCCTGGAACAATTTAGAAAAAGTTGATTGGGGAACCTGGGGTGGTTTAGATGAAGCCAGTGTCACTGAGCAAGCACGTACAGTCAGCCAGCATTGGCCAGCAAAACGCCAGGGCACATGAGTGGCAAGGAGGAGCTCTGAACCACATCTGGAGATTTCTGTGAACATTTTGTGAGACACAACTGTAGTGTCAACTGTGGTACAAGAGATGGGTTTTGAAAGGAGCAGGAATAATCAAAGGTACTGCTGATCCCAAGGTGAACCAGGAGCAGTGCAGAAAAGAATCTCAGCCATTTGCATTCACATGTTTGAAGTAGGAAAGTTCTCAGGAAAAATTGCAGAGATCCTGTGCATGATGTATGAGTTGCTTATGAAGGAAACAAATTCTTTTGCTGAATTAAGCCAGACATGTGAAACATTCCATCAGATTTGGAATGAGCTGTTGGATTGATTAAACACAAATGTAATTAGCTCTTTCTCTTTTGCTTGATGCTTATCATTTAAAATGATGAGGAAGCAGGAGAGAGCTCTACTGAAAAACTACTGTATTACAGTTGTGAAAAATGCGTGCTTGTTCTGTTTATAGACTGCTCTGTAGCTGTAATCTTGAGCAGCCAATAAGGAACTTTACCACCAGCAAAGCTAAATAAGAACAACCTAGTCATTGTGTCTTAGCAGTTTGCTTATTGCTGTAAAAACACAAAGTGCTTGTATTTATTTATAAAGGATCTAGAGTGCACTACAGGCTCCTGTGACTAAAGGAGCTGTCCTCCAGTGTAATTTAAACTTCCTCGCTCATTTGTAACCACAACCACAAGGTTAAACTGACCTTCTCTGTTCTTCTGAGTTTCATCCCTGAAAAATGCACTGAACTCCCACCCCTGCCAAAACTAAGGATGTTCTCTTCACATCAATTTTAAGGCCAATACAGAACTCTGTCCCAGGTATGTGACTAAGTCTTAGTCATGTAAACAGAAGTTTTTCATCTTGAATAAGTCAGTATGTGTCCTTCCTTCTCTCACCATACGACAGATTCCTCCCTTTAAACTACATCCTAGTAGTATGAAAATTAACATATCAGCCTCAAACCTTTCTGATGACACTGCAAACACCCAAACCAAAAGAATGAAAAGCTTGAAGGAAATACCTTGTTCTTAGACCACTACAACAGGGAAGCAAAACATTTCATGGGATGTCAGAGCAGGCCTCAGGAAGGTTCTGTCCTCTCTGCTCCTTGAGCATCCAGGATCTTCTGACACACACTCCCCTGGGAAATAGCAATCCAGGTGCATCTAACCCAGTGTAGAATTTTTGACTGTGGTTGGCAGTAAAGAAAGGTGTTTAGATAAGCTCAAAAAATGAGATATTAAATTTGGAGTTTGGCAAACAGTGCTCTGATTTCTTACTCCTGAAACACTGTGCTGTGGGACTAGCATCAGAGGTTCACTTATAAATCAGTCTAGTGGCATCCTATTCCCAAATAACAGGATTGAGTTGCAACAAAAGTTAGGTCCTGATGGAGACTAAACCCTGAATAGAAGTTAAATATATGCATATACACATGCATATATATCCTTACAGAAGAAGCCACTGTACTGGCTGGACTGACGCCCCTCATCTTAACGGCTGTCATACAAAAAAGGGAAATACACCCGTGACAAACAGGCACATATTAGTTATTTTCAGGCCCCATGATGTAATACCTTTTTTCAGGCACTATCACAGTAAGTTTCTCTTTCTTGAGTTTCTTTTTCCCCTAGAAGAAAAAGAAACTTAGCAAGTGCTGCAAAGCATAGTCAATCAATGCCTGGATTGTGTCCAATTTACTCAAGTATATGAGAATGCCTGGGAGAAATGGGTTGATTATTAAAAAGTCAAGCCTTACAGAAAGTAAAGGAAAAATATCAGCAGCTATTTTAGATGTTCTTACTTACTCCCAGTCCTTTAACCTGACTGTTTAAAGGCATGTTAAACTAAGTGTGAAATGTACTTATCAGTTCTGTTACACTGCCAATTTAGTGTCAATAGGAAATTCATTGTATCAGAGACAAGATCTTCATGTTTGTGGGGTTTTTTAGAATAATCTGCAGCAAAAACATAATCCATGACCATTCAGATTGGTGAAGAAATTTTTTTCAAAATTGAAAAGGAAACTTGAAATGCCAAATACCTGTGTTAGCGAGCTCTGGTCTACGACTTACAATTAAAACATCTGAATGTAAATGGTAATGAAATGGTCTTGTAATATCTCCAAGCACCTCTGTGTCCTTAGAAGATACTACATGTATGTCATTCAGTGTAGGAGAGCACAAAAGCTGTTCACAGCACCAACCTTATCCAGTTCTTCTAGACTTGCTCTCTTAACATAAGCAATACAATTGTTTTTCATTCCTCGTCTTTCTGGTGCCAATTTCAGATTTAAAGCAATTAAAGCTACACCAGGTGGGGCAACAGGGACCACTTGAAAAACAGTGTAGCTATGGGTGATGCAATAGGTCCATTTATCAGTTTCAGCCTTGGTATCAAAGGGGATAGATAAGGCAGAAGACAAATCATGGTCCTGCATCTTCACTTCTCAACTGTGAGTTCACAGCTGAATTTTTGTCTATGTTTAGAAAATACATCTCCTCTTGGCAATTTCTTATTCCTACTCCATCCCACACCTTGCCTGCTAAAGTGTTACTGCACTGTGCACTAGCACGGCCATCTTAGCTCGAGCCTGCTACCCCAAGTGGCAAGAGCATCAAGATGAGGCCATGGGCCATGCAAGCTTCAGCACAGGCTGTCACCAGAGTATCATGATGAGAACTTGAATTTTTATTGGGCAGCAGCAGCAGAGCAAATTTTGCAGATCAGCAGCTGGATGTAGCCCTCCCATTAATGGGTCAGGGGGATGGAAGATGAGGGCTATGCAGCTGCTACGACGTGCCCCAGGAAGCATGCAATGCTCAGAGTAGTATTGAGAGCAAGGACTCTGCAGTTATTCATCCCATGCAGTATAAAATGAACCCCAGGGACATACGATAAAGGAAAGGAAAGGAAAGGAAAGGAAAGGAAAGGAAAGGAAAGGAAAGGAAAGGAAAGGAGCAAAACCAACAAAACTTCCATATGCTAAATATCTTCTACAGATTCCCCCACAGCATGGCAAAGTGCAGTGCCAAACTGACCCACTAACCACAGCCAAACAAATCTCCAAGCACTGGGCACAAATTCATTCTGAAAAGGGACTGCTCCTTGTTTAGGACCAAACATCCTTCTTTCCTATTGATGCTCTGTTGTTGGCTCCATCTTTTGCCATCATGCACCACGAAAAGCAAGCAGGAAAAAATAAATCTCAAGGAAAAGTTATTATCATGATATGCCAATTAGCAAGTGTTGCTGAGAGTGTTAGCCCCACATAATAGCTACTGACCCGTTTGGGTATATTTTCAAATGCTCTTTCCTTTTTGGTGTTGGCTTGTTCTGCAGCTTTGGATTAAGTAGTTGCCTCAAAGCCTTCATTTTAAAGCATGCATTGCACTCACCCATCTGGCAACTTTATGTTGTATAATACAAGGGAGTGCACAGTATGTGGCATAAATTACAGACAAGAAGAATGCAACAGCACAGCATGTAGGGTAAATTAAAGAAAGCATTCTTCACGGCCCATAGCAGAGAAGGACAGAACATTTTTGCATCATAAATACAGGAAAAACATGTGTTTTAAAATGAGAATTAAAAATAATAAATAAATAAGATTTGCCCCTGGAGGCAGGCAGCCTGTTCCTAGTGGCAGCAGCAACCATGCAAGACCACATAAAGGAATAAAGAAGGGGATAATGCTAGATAACAAGAGGTAACAGATTGCAGTAGGAGGACAAAGGAAGCAACCAAATGCTGAGATGGAGCAAGCCCCAGTGGACTTTTGAAAACAAGAGCACAAATTGAAAATGAAAGGAGCAGAAAGCACACGCAGGTCTGAGGATGGAAACCATTCTGGTCAGTTTTTGTAGTATAAACCTATGTAATGCACACTGTTTGTTACTAACATAGCTCTTAACATCAAAGGGTTCATAAATAGTATCTACTGACCATGGCCTGGTGAACTCAGCATAGCCCCAGGAGCCTTCAGTTTCTGCTCTGAAGATCCAGAAATGCTGACCATCCTATGGCACTCTGTACCTTCATGTGGGCACGTATGTACGTGTCTGTGTGTGCACACACGCATATGTAGGGAAGGAACAGGACAAATTGGGTTCCTTAGCAAACTTTGCTTGCTAGCGCATGCCAAAGCATTTACTCTGTGCTTGACCTGTCCAGTTCTGGGTATCCTACTTGTTGTAGGCAAAAGCCTGATCCTGACCGCAGGATCCATCCTAGAGTGCTTTGCTGTAACCAGGCTGTTAGGACAGGTGAGGTTTGCAGCACAACAGAGCACGAGGCATGGTGCGGAGAGCGACATGGTGGCACAGAGCTGCACACTCTGCTTTATCCTACTCAGCACTGACCTTGTAGAGATGGGACAGGCCTAGCTTCCCCACATGTGAGCTTTCACAGTAGCTCACACCAACCTAGGGCAGGGCTGTTGCTCCTCCACTGTCCCACCACGGCCCTTCACTCATGCCAGCACTGGTATTTGCACTGCTGAGCTGTGAGTTGCTTCAGGTTTTTCTGCTAAACAAACCATACCCAAAAAAGGTGACTCATTTCAGATCAAACCTACTCTTCTCCTTGCTGGGATGCAGTTACTCAAGCCGTGAGCCTGTTTAAGCCACCCAATGGACAATCGGAGATCTGAACTGGAGTTGTGGGACCGTGGCAACTTCAGCTTAGATGAGGTTAAGCTACCATGAAACGGTACTCTAGCTCTGTTTTCTTTTCCCACCCTGAGTTGTTTTTGTCAACTTAGAGTATGTTTTTCTCAAGGCAGGGAGTGTTTCCCATTATGTGTTTGTGCATTGCCTAGCAAGTTGGAACCCTGATCTGAGGTGGAAACTTGAGGCCCCACCATAGTACAAATAATAAATGTAACACAGTGAAGAACAGATGCATTCACATATGGTGTATTATAATTCAGACAAATAAAAATTCTTATGTTGTATGTTAAAATCATTCTATATGTGCCACAGTTAGCATAAAAACTGAAAATAAAAACAAAACCGTGAAGAGTCAAGACATCTAAGAGTACATACACTTCTTCTGCATCCACAAACACAGACTCGTCTGTGACCATCCTTATCACCAAGGAAATCACCATGCAACAGTGTCCTGTAACTTCAGTGTTACCCTGGTTGTGCTGTCATGGGTTTTTTTAACATTAATTTCAGAATTCCATTCCAGCCTAAGCAGGCATCTCCCTAGCCAGCTGGCCCCGTGACTGCACATGCACACATGTGGGGCTGTGCATAAAATGTCTACAACTTCTTCATTTAGCATAACTCCAGAAGAACACACCATTTTTGTCTTTTCAAGAACAGCAGTGTCATCCCAGGGTGGTCTTGGTTTCGTTCCCACTGGACTGGGAGTATGGATCATTGTGACAGAGGGTATTTTTTTCTACGCTGTGCTGGCATTGGTACTAATAGGAGCAACAGCTATTTGCAAAGGGGAAAGTTATTTGTGGCAATCTCTGAAATACAGCATTATTTAACTCTTTTGGAAGAGGAACCTTCATATAAAATAAAAAATTAATTTTAAGAGAGTTACAGCTACATAATTCTAAGTGGAATTATTAAGATAAGTCTGCATCTCATAGGCTGAAAGAGGTGAAAATATTCTTTAAGCATATCTTAAAATTTTTTTTAAAAAATCAGTCAAATCCATATTTTGCTGTGTCAATTTTCAGATAATTCATTCTGTACATAATAAGTAAATGCTGTAATTTTTGGAAGGTTGCTTTATGTGCTTCAAAAATAATTAAATGGTTTAATTCCTGTTTTAAGCACCAAATTCACATCAGGCTATAAAGTCATGAGCTTTGCCTTCATGATAATTAACATTCATAAATAAAGACTTAGCAAAGCTGCCTTTCAAAAGGATGATGCATTTCATGAATACAAATTTACATATACAAACTGGATACACTAAACCCAGCATTTCTGACTTCTTGATACTAAGGTTTACCATTTTGCATCTTTGCACTAATCAATGAAGAACTGAAAAAAAAAAAGGAGTTTGGACAATTACCAAAAATACATCACAAGGAAGCATAAATCAAGACACTAGTCCCCTATGCCAAGCATTCATTAGTAACTAATATTAAATTGAAGTGAACCTTTTTACAAGCAAGAAAAATAGGCAATCCTGGAAATTGTTTTACTAGAAGCTCTTTATTCCACTTTTCCTTTCCTTGGCAACCAGAGGAAACACGGTCTAAGCAACACATTTAGCACCAAAGATCTTATATAGTTTCCATTTTATTAATGGATTTGAAAAATATGCAGAAAATAATATACACAGATAAGATACATAGTGCCAAGCAAAAGTCATCACTTGGTATTTGTGATTGGCTTCTTTAGACCCAAAAATTAACATTTCTACATCAGTCTCAGCTATCTGCTCAAGAAAACTGTTCTAGCACTTAGATGTCAAACACTGATTGATTGTACAGAGGATCAGAAGTAGTGCTTGGACTTAAGCATTGGTGCTAGCAACTTGGCAATAAAATGGAGCTTAAAAAACCTTCATTCAAACCAAACAGGTTCTTGCCAATACAGTGAAAACCTGTGGGATTAAGTAGTTGAAGAATATGGCCAGACTCTCTCTAGCCAGTGTATGAACTCAAAAGTTTATTTAGGTTGGTGGAGCAGTGCCAGTTTACAACAGTTAAGGATCTGATCCCCACAATCTTTTTCCTTTTAAAACAGTCAGAATTAACCAAGATAAACTCTTCAGTCCTAAGCTGCTGCTTGCTGAAGGAAATATTTTGAAAGGATTCTTGCCCAGAACATGAACATCTAAAAAACTAACCTCTGGGCACATATTTAGTGCATTATTAGAATTGCTGAACATCCTTTATAAAATGAGTGTGTCCTGCATCTTGTGTGAAAAAACATGGAGTCTGCAACTTTCTGCAACAACTGCTCACTTTTCCAGTAAAGCAGTTATCATGCACTATTCAAAGTGGTAGCATGCTATGCTAGATTTATTTTTCCTGGATTCTAGTGTGTAAAACCTGGCAACTTTACCTCAGCAAAGGACTTCAGGTTAACCAAAGCCTGCAGTCTATATGGGCCTTAGCTCTGCTTAATGTGGGGAACACCGTGGTTAGCACCTTGGGCCTCTGTGGTTTCCACCAGCACCATGTCAGTACACGTGAGCAGCTCTCTGAAGGCCAGCAGAAATCAACCTCCTTGCTTCAGAGGCATTCCTTATGGAGAGTAGACTTGACCAGGCCTGCCCAAAGTCGCTTTCTCTCTCTGTCTCCCCACAGTGAATAGTGGGATGGATTAGCGAGAAGCCGGGGTGGAAAAAAAGCAGATCACAGTCTGCTCTGCAAATCCCTGGCCTAGCTACTCTTCCCATGCCATAGAACAGAGTAAGACAATTGATGTATGGCCAAGGGGAACACCAAAACAGATGTACTTCTGAGGCCCAGCTCCTGACTTAGGTCCCTGCTTTCCTCTCCAGGAACACATACTCAATAGCACAGTGGGTGCTGGTCGTACTCTCTTAAGCTGCTTAGTTCTTCCAGAACCACATAACAATTCTTACTTACCTCTCTGCACAACTCCATTCCTTTTTCTTCATGTTTCTCTGCACTGCTGTTTGGACATCCTTATTCTTGCAGTGAGGGCTATCACGACCTACTTGTCACTCCCTTCTCTGATTTTCTCGCAACCGTCTTTCTACAGTGAGAAGATCATGGTGTCTTGTGGGCTCCAGCTCCCATCCATCTGGCTTTATCCTTTTTTTATTCCATTTCTCTAATAATCTTATCTTTTCCCCTCTAATCCTGGAGCCCTTTCTTGGACTCAGCATTAATTGCCATGAAAAAAAGCAACAACAAAACTTTCTCCATCTCTTCCGTTTGCACACAGTCGGCAGAGTTGCTCAGCACTTGGGATCTGGTTCATTTGGTGAACTCCTAATGAGTCACCAGGAGTACATACCGCAACCCCCTGAAGGCATCTTAGCCACGTGTTGACCTGCTCCAGCCCTGCATAGCTGGTGGGGTCTCACGGGACTGCAGCAGGTGAGTCCACAGTCAAGGAGTCAGCAGCACAGTGATAGCTGGGAGGAGCCATGGTTTGACAGGAGCTTCTTCCCTGAGTCTCCTTGTGTGGCAGCAGCTGGCTGGGCACCAAGCAACTCCACTGGTTGCATTTCATTTTACATCTGTGTGGGTAAGGGCAGAGTCAGTCTTTCTGTGAGCAGAAGAGCGAAGAGCCTGCACGTGAAGAGGGCAGGAGTAGAAGGGGGTGTGTATGGGAAGGAGTTGTTTGAAAAAAGAGCTCCTGACCATGGTTATCTGTTTGTACACAAGTGGATCTGTAGGAGAAGAGAGGGAGAATGGCTTGTTCACTAAAAGTGATAGAAAAGTTTTGTGATTTTGATTTCAACAGTTCTTCTGAAGATAACTCACTGCTTCTTGAGCAGTTCACAGAGTAGCTGAATTATTTCTTTTCTAGGGTAGCGCTTTGAGAAAAGCCTTTTTGTGATTTTTTTATGGTATTTTTCTACTCACTGTGGTATTCACAGATGTTAAGGGAGGTGGGAGTGAACAGGGTCTCTAAATCCATAATCACTGTATGCACTTATATTAATGAATGTCACCATTGATAAGTACTGTATGTTGTATAATCAACCAAGCGTTACCCAAACACAGAGCATTTTTATATGACCCATCAGAGCTGTAAGGACACATTTTGGTGCTGGGAGTATGTCTTCCACTCCTCAGTCCAGTCAGCACTTTCCCAACTCCAAATCTCCTTCTGGACACCACTGCTGCCTGCATCCTGGGTTGCAGTCACAGCAACAAGAGCTGATACTGGTCTGTTGTGTTTTTCCCCATTCAAAGTGCCCCTTTCACCCTGCTATACCTTTCCTGTCCATACAAGCCTTGCACCCTCCTGTATACTGTGTCTTTCCTCTTCTGGGAATGAACCTTTGGTCTTGTGTTGCAGCCTATTTGACCTGAATAAGTTCTTTTTGCATGTGCTTATTGTGTGACAGAAGACATCTGAAGTATCTCCTGAATCAGCTTCTTACACTGCAGTCAAGGGGAGATTTGCCAATAGCTGTACAAAAAACGGGCTCAGACCCTCATCTGAGTGACAGATGAATAAAAAAATGCAACAGACATTGCTGCTGAAAATGGATAATTTCTAATTCGCACAACTCTCCCTTTGTGGTTAAAATGAGCCTTTCTGCATTAAGACTACAATTCAAATCAACAAAATTAAAAAAATAAATATTCTTTCAGAGTGTTGTTTCAATTACATTTCCATGAGTGTACATACTTTTGATGTGTGAATTTTCCCATTAGATTCAGAATACTTTGGTGTGGACACTATGAATGAGGCATAGCCTTTTCAGTGGCAGTGGGATTAGACCTCTCATTTTTACATCTGAGGGACCAAAGGAAATGAGTCAGCATATTGGCAAGGTCCTGTCTGATTGCAAAACTGCTGAGCATTATCAGTCCTTGGGATTCAATACCTATCCCCATGCCTTGCAGCTCCAGATCAGTTTGCTAAACATTCATGGTTTCAGTGTCATGAATAAGCAGGTAGCTTTTACTATGTATGCTACTTCAGCACAGGGTTTTTTGCATGGCCCATATATTCATTTTAAGAACTGATTGTTAGTCATTATTAAGAATATTTATTACTCCTATGATTGAAACAGAAGCATTAAATTTATGGAATACATCGATGTTACTAGTGGTTTCTGAGTTAAAACAGTCGCAACAAAGATTGTCCCGGCCACAGAGAAGCTTGTGGGGGAAATCAGAAAAAGATAACTTGGATGAGCAAGATTTGAGATAGCCTTTCAAGAAGCAAACAATCTTACTCCATTTCAGGCTAGAACTTGACCCATTTATGAAAAGGACTGTATGTTTGCACTGCCTGTGGTTGGACTCAATAGTTTAGGAGTTTTCTTCCACTTCTGTATTTCCTGACTTCCACCTTAGGTGTGCTTTGAACCTACTTTGTGCAGCAAGGAACCCAAAACAGGCTAAGATGGACTAAGCATTTATTTTGCTTCTTTTCTTTATGCTCTCCTCTAGCATTCTTCATCTGCTATGGGCAGCAAGCGTGAGCCATGTTGAAAAAATAAAATATCAATACAGAAATAATACCACTTCTCAGGGACAACATAAAGAGCAGGAATACAAACATGTCTCAACAGCTATGAGTGTTCCTAACTTAGTCTTGAAAAAGTGTATTTCATCTAGATGAAATGCATTAAAAGTTATAGACTTTAGTATTATTTATTAATTTTCCCTGCCAAGTGCATACTGCTTTGCTGACTATGGAATACGGCTAGGTAAGGATGGTAAGTTTGCTCTAAGGAAGTCACAGTAGCTACCCCTATATTTCTGTTCAACCACTCTCCATGTTTTGATGTTTAACCCCTCCCACCATATTATGGATAAATAAGGTTGAAAACTATTCCTGTGGGATTTTGCTACTGATCTGGGTTGAAACAGGATTTCATCCCAGGAATGCCCACAGCCTGGCAACTAACAATGGCTAGACAGCCTATGACCCTGGGGCTTTCACCCACCCTGGCTCTTAGGGAGTTAAAAATTTGTATACAAAGAAACAAAAAGAGCTGCTTAAAATTTGATTTCTAGTGCAAGTCATCATTTACCATATGGTAAGGTATTTATCCCAACTACATGTTGTTCAGTAAATCATAGGGGCTTGCGGGAGGTGGGGAGGAAGGAAGGGGGTTGTTGTTTTGATTTCAAAGTTCTGTGCAGCAAACTGTCTCTGTAAATTGCTGTCATCGCAATGGCTGTGAACCAGTCTGCTGTGTAAGCCTGATTGGGACAAGCCACCAGAAGCATTGACCTTTTTCCCCCCTCTCCCCACACCCTTGCTGTACGGATGGCAAATGCTATCGTCCTTCAAAACTGGGCTGGATGCTGGGACCTTTCATGCACAGCACTGCCTTACCTGATTTGCATGCAGACAAGACCTGTCAAACCAGGCACAGGAAAGAAAGACAGGCATCTAACACTAATATTTTCAACTTTGTTACTACTTTTAGTAATTAAAAGCAAGTTGACATTGCAATAGTTAGCCAACTCAAGTTGCCAGAAAGGCAAATAGCCAACCTACACCCACTGACCATCTCTAAGGGGCTTCATGTTGTTTGTCATTTATTTCTGTGGCTGGTACTAATTTTCAGTTTGTCATCCCTTGACTCATAGAAATTCTTCCTCTTCAAAAAGGATGCATCTCCCTGCCGACGACGGAAAAAATGTGGCATGCAATTCAATCCTTTCCTGATAGCACCGGAGACAAGGAGAGGGCAAGTTAGAACACCATGATGAGGAAGTTCTGTCATTTCCAGAAGGAAGCATGATTCACTGTGCAGAGCATTTTTTGGAGCCTGAATCAGAGCTGTCGAGGAAGTCAGTTCTTGGACAGTTTAATGTTTAATTTAACTGTGACTTTACTGGTGAAAAGTGTGCCTCTCCCTGCAGTCAGTGGGCATGGCAAGATCAGATTACACGCCACCAAGGAGCAGCCAAGAACATTTCCAAGGAAGTGGCTTTCAAATGTTTCAGATAAAATGAGAAGTGTCCCAGAAAATCTGTCCTTAAATGTCACTGCAAAGCAGAACTCTCCTATAGCAGATTTAAGGGAGAAATATTTTCTCACACTTCTCCCGAGTACAGTGCAGGCAGTAGGAGGGACCTGCAGGGTGGCCATAAGGAGCCTGCTAAGGGAGGGCCATGCAGTGGGCTGCAGACAGGGTCCTTCCCAAAAGGCCAGGAATTAGTGCACTTGCGGAGAGGTGGCTTCATTAGTCATGGCACAGACCTGCTAAGTAAAGCTATCCACAGAAAGAATGACTTATGTCTTGGCTGTCAACAGAGTGCAGGATAAATTCAAGTTGTTTTTAATCACCTATTGTATCCTAAAAGGATCATGATTTGATTAATGTACTGTCCCATGCCTCCTCTGCCCCCTGCACACACCCCCTCATACAGACATGCCATATTATAGGAGACAAGATGAAACTGGAGTGTCTTCCCTGGCTTTTTGCCTCCCCACCTTCATTTGTCCCCCATAGGAAAGGCAAAGCCTTATTGGCAAAGTACTCTACATCTGGGAAGGGTCCTCAGTTCAGGAACTCTTAATATTCTTGGTCTACCACAGGTCTGAAGTGTTCTTTTTGGAGCAGGCAGCCAACAACACCTTTTCTCCCCAGGCATAGTTTAATAAAGTTGGGGGGAGGGGGAGAAGAAATCTATGTTATTATATGTGATGATAAGCAGACTGTTGATTTGTTTGTGTCTCCAGGGGCACGTGTATATCACTGGGGTAAAGCAGAAGCTGTTAAGATATTTACTGTACAGAAGTATACACAAGCACCCACAGCACAGTGCTGGAGGGCTATGTTTATGGCCTGTACATTTCAACAAATAGAAACCATCCTTCATACTCTCTCTTTGCACTCTGCTATAGAGGGATTTAAAGTTCTGGCCTCATGGATAAGGAAAGACTGAGTATCAGGGAGAGGCAGAGTTCCTATAGGATGTGAGAGGAGAATGGGGTACATGGAGCGTGCCTACGCATCCCTCAAAGACGTCACTCTATCTGGGAGCCAAAAGGTAAGGGAGTGGGTTTGCTGACTCTGACACACGGTGGGAGGAGATCTGAGACACAAAGGAGTCATGGGTGTGAACCAGGAAACAAGCCTGTGCCCACCCAGCTTTTTTGTTTGCTTGAGGAGGATGTAAAATATGCTTACACCAGTTGTGCTCCAGCTCCAGCGCTAATTGTTAACAATAAAAGGTCACCAGAAAACAATTGCTGGGAACCAGAATTACACAAGGGGCCTGGGTAACGTGATCACTCCTTTGCGGGAGAATGCCATCCCGCCGGGGAGCGGGGTACGGGGCAATCCTCCGGAGTGACTCGCCAGGTCAGACAAGGAAGGGAGGTGCGCACTTGTGTCAGTCAAACCTCCCCCCGCAGCTCTCTGCTCTCAGATGGACATGCAGGCATCAGGCAGTCTCTTTCAAGCTTATTTAGCCCTTATTTTAGGGAGTTTAAATACAAGGTGAAGTGCTCTTCTTTTTTCTATTGTTTTGGAAGGAAAATATTGGCTTCCTACAGCAGAGCTGGGGCTTTGGGGTGGAGTGCTGGTAGGAATGAGGACTGCCATCTGGGAGAGGACTGGAGTGAGCTGGAAAGCTGCTAGCACAGCCCAAAGGAAAAAGAGGGAGGTATCTGTCTAAGTCTCTTACAGCCTCCCAAAACATATCCATATTTCATTGGTGTGAGTTTTTCTCAGGAAGAAATTTCTAAGCTAGCATTAAATTCATCTGCATGAGCATCAGTAACACTGGGAAGAGCTGAAAAATCCTACCAGCATGCTGGGTAGGTACTTTGGCAACCTATCCCATGCCAGCTCTGTGCTGTTACGGCCCTCTGGTCTACTTGCATATCTCTAGTTGTGTGGTCAGCAAGCCATGGGCTGCCCTCTGGCCATCTTGCTACTTTAACCTTCAGAACTGAGCAAAATTAAAGGAAGCTTGAACCAATGAGAGATGCTTTTAGGTCATGTCCATCTTGAGGAACAGCCTGACTGTCAGACAGAGTCTGAATCCAGGCCATTCAGCAGTCCGTATGTACAGCTGCAGAAATGCTAACCCTATGTGGAGGTGGAGACACTCTGGAGCATCCTGTGATTGAGCAGCCTGAATCCCCGTCTGCCCTGTTTCCACTCCAGGTTCACAAAAGTGCAGCTATTCTTGGATGGTCCAAAGCCAGCTATTTACCTTTTCCTATACCTTGCCATCTGCAAAGTTGCATGTGTACCTACCCCACCCTCACCTGAAGTTCCAGACCCTGAGCTTTCTGTAGCTGCATCCATTCAGAACAGAACGACTTACTCTGCTGCCCCCACAAACACTCCCCTCAGCTACCACAAACTCCCTTTCAACCCTTCATATCCAACCCCTGCAACCAGACTTTACATCCAGGGAGAGAGAACAGGCTCAAGCCTGTTAAAACAAAGCCCCAAAACTCCATCAGGTCTAGAGACAATGCAAAGAAAGGAACAGATGACCCAGTAGCTGCTCTGTAGATGTTCGGTACAGGTAAGTTTCTTAAGGAAGCCACAGGATTAGCATGCAGTATAGCAAGATGTGTGGGTAGTAAGCTCTCAAGCAGCTGGACACTGTGAGAGAGCTTAGTTGATTTATGTGAGGAGAACTTGCTGAATTCTCAATCCTGCCCACATGTAGTTCCTTCATGTGAAGGATTTTGTTGTCTACAGACAAGGAGAGCTCATTGAGTGCCTCATCTAGTCCTGTGTGGCTTTGAGGAGCAAAAAGGGGAAGCTAAATTGGCTGGTTGAGATGAAAGCAAGATTAGTTTAGGGCCAGGTTCTCATCGAAATACCGTAATTGTAAAAAGTGGAGGCAAGAGGCGTATAGTTCCCTTTGAAGGGTTGTCACATATGTGCCAGAAACTGCTGAAGCATGTCTGGGCTCATGCAGATGCTACTTGTGGGTCATACAGTTTGAGAGCTGTGATACGCCAAATAACAGTGCTAGAAAAGTAATTCAAGAGCCTGAAGACTCTAGGTGATGCTGATATTTTGACTCTTCATGAATCTGGCCCCATTTGGTTCAGTTTTGTCACAGCATATAAGAAAGATGCAGATAATCTGGGGAGGGTTCAGAGCACTGTAGCAGTCACCACAGCTATGGCAAACATTACCTATGTGGGGAAGACTGGACAAACTGTATTTGCTTACTGTAAAGAAAAGGAGATGGAAGGCATGTATTGAGAATGTATTTAAATATTGAAAGGGTTATTGCAGATAGCAGGTGGGTTTGCCTGTGTTAGCCTGTGGCAAGCTGGAGAGGTAGGGAGAGGCTTAAACTGCAATAGGGAATATTCTTAATAGGCGTAAAGTGAGAAAGACACAGCCTTTGTGATAGTAAGATTATGAAGCCCAGTAATGGTTTGCCTGTAGAAATTCTGGAGGCTCCAACACTGGAAGCTTTTAAGAGTAGGAACACTGCAGCTAGGAAAGACAAGGACATAGATGGTGGTACCACAGATAACCTCCTGAGTTCTGTCCAGGTAGTATGCAAGTACTACAGTGAAGAAGCAGAAAAAACTATTTTCCAAATTGTCCCTTATACATTTCCATTTCTGCATGGATCACTTTTCATTCCAGCTGCATTAAAATGCACAAAATCATTACTCTCTTAACATATGACTATATATTAAAAGCCATGAGTTAGGAAAGAGTAGTCTTTGTGAAAGCAGAGGAAGTGAAAAAATTGTACTTTTATTATGATGACCAAATTCTCCTTTTTCATAGAGTGGGCCTGATTTTGTTCATTTACTCTTAGAAAGAAGAATTAATGGTTACTGTTTTCTATAAAATAGAGCTTCCATTACTGAAAAAACTCATTTTACAGCACTCAATGTTCAGCCTATAAAGTTTAAAACCTGTGTGAAGAGTTTTACATTTTGAAGCATTTACTTTTTGGTGAACTATAAAGATGAGTCTTAATGCCCAGATTTCTGAATCAATAAAAATGCTCAAATGTCTTTGTCAGCAGGGTAGTGAAACTGAAGCCAAAATGCCACTAAACAAAAGATAAAATCTTGGATGAAATGCCCTAGCCTTTACTGGCATTTGTGAGAAGTGCTGCCACGGAACACAGAGATATGAGCAAAAAGTGAGTGTTGCCACCATGTCTTACCAATGGGTACACTGGGTGAAACAGGCTCTAAATAGGCCAGTTAAAGTAGTTCAGTGTTTGTCGCATGCACTGGGGCTTTTAGTACATACTTCTGATAAGAAGATCTTTATGACAGTAAATGTAGATACTCATTGTTATACTTAAGGTTGAATTCCAGCTTTTGTCCTAAATCCTACCTCTTTCTCCTCTCCACTACATTTTTAGCTACTCAAAACTTTTGGAAGCAAGTCCTTTTGTGATTACAATTGTCACGTTAGCTGTTAGCACTTCCGTGGTAAAAGAATCCATGTTAGATTGAGTAACCTTTTTCTTTTTTAATTATTTGGATACCCATTAGTTATCATTTGAAATGCGGCCAATTCTGGCCTAGCTCAGAACTAACAAACTAGACACCCTAGTGGGATCTGAAAGAGACCTGTGAAACAAAATCAGGCCTCAGATGACAACAGGATCTATAGGGGCCCCCTGCCCACATCACCTTTTATGGGCTGAAGGTCCATATTTGCAATAGAGATCTCTGTGAGTAATCTAAAATTGGAAGCAAAAAACTCTACAGTTCAGAATGTCAAAAGCATTGCTGTCCTGGGAAGTGCTAATGCAACTGTGGATTTGAAATCCCACACTTTCTTGTCCCAGAGGGCCATGTGCATGTGTGTGCTCTGGTGACCCTTAGGTGTGGTCTAAAGAAACGATGCCCCATTACGATGGTGTTCATAATTCCTGCAGTTTCAGATACATTCATGTCAGGGGATACAGGGGACAAGTTATTTGAAGCATGATGATTAGACATGGGGGAAAGAAGATGGTATACTGTATGCTCACCAAAAGCAGCCTTAGCCTTCAATCACTGTGACTTAAGAAAAGCCCCTTTATTACCTGCAGAGCTGGACTTTCAGCAAAAGGCAGGTGTCCCCCACACAGCAGAGGTGTCAGCGAGGGCCTCACAGCCAGGTCTCCACAACCAAGCCCCATTTAGAAAAAAAATCACTCCTAGCATGTGATGTTTTCTGATATATAGTCCTAGCTTTCCACAGGGCAGGATTTCAGAAGCCCGAAGGAAAACAAATTGCTAGATTGGTAGCAATCATGGTCTACATTGCAAGTAGTTATTGTAAGATTAGTGTCTTTGCTAGGAAGGGAGGGGGGGTAGGGATTGCAATATTTATCTAATATAACTGTGTGTAGGCATCTATATCTCAGTGTTACCTGTAAGTAGAAAGCAGCCTAATCAGATTCCTTTTCCTCAGGGCACAGTTTGCCAAGTGTACTTACTGCCTGTCCCATCATGTGTGCAGATCTTCATTGTCAAACAAGAACTTCCTCTGGCTGGAAATCAGTAACTTGTAATGCAAAGCATGCCAGTGTATGTCCACAGTATTACTCCCCTGGCACTGCTCCTCCCTGTTAATGGTAGAGTAGAAAACATTCTTCTTCAGGCTGTTCCTCTAACCCCAGTGTGAGAGCCAGACACTGTGGACATTTGTGTGGAGAGAATTTGGCAGCTGAAACACATGGAAACCCGGCTCTGGCGTGAGCATTTCCAAGAGCAGCATCTGGACCCCTGGTTAACTTCCTGACTGATCTCCTGCCTCTGACAGGAGGCCAACCAAGATAAGTGCACCAAACATAAGGGGGAGGGCTGGGCAGAGGCTTGGACATTTCTTATAGTTTTAAAAATAGCAGAACAAATTCAAAGCACATTGGCAAACTGCATGTAACTTCAAAACTCAACTGGAACGTGCCTCCTCCTGATGATTGTCTTGCAGATTATTTCCTGAGTTGATTTTCTGCCTGTTCCAGAAGCTGCAACTTCACTTACACAAATGGGTGAATTCAGAGCTCAAACATGAGTGCATTTCTGGTGCACAGTGAACAGCTTTTTGGCTCAGTTTACAGGGGCATCTGTGTCAAAACTACTGTGATGTTTGCAAAGCCCAACAGCATTTTGGTTGTACAAGGAGAGATGGTAGTTTTTTATGCGCCATTTTCCTTGTTTCCTCTGTTAGAAGAAATCTTACACTGGCTTTCCAAAACAAAGGGAAGAAGGGCCCTGCTTAGGTTAACTCTCAGCTGCATGTATGTATGCATACATACGCATGGGGGTGTGCGCACATAATATATATATATATATGAGAGACTTTTTCCTTCAGTGGTGAATGGGAGTTTACTCTGTGCTAACTCATAGGCTCCAGATGACTGCAAAGTTATTAGGTTCTTCTTTCACCCAGACAAATCCAGTTTCCTGACTGTTTGACTTATTCATTGGTAGGTGTTTTAGACTAAAACATAGTTTAATGTTGCTACCTGTCCATTGACCTACCTAGGGATAACTGTGCAGAAGCAGAAGTCAAAACACTATAGCAAAGGGTCTAAAACAAGTGGCAGCATGTTATTCCAGTACCCCATTTCTGCACGGGGTTTGTATATCCCAACCCATGTTTGGTTTTCACCACCATGGTGTCTGAGTCAGGCATAGAAATGTGACAAGGCTTCTGTAGCTTCTCTGGGGCCAGAGAAGCCTGCACACCAAAACCCTATACGTACACAGAAGAAAACAGGCAAGTCATTGCAAACTGTATAAACATCATCCAGCACACCCTTTTTACAAAAATCACCTGATTCTTTGTTGATTTACCATTTCTTTTTCCATCACAGAGAAGACAAGCACTTTCTGAATAATAAATACAAAGTATTTTGCAAGTGGGAAATAAATGGCATCAGATAAAAACTCTTGGTTGAACAACTGATTTCTCTTGTCCTTCTGCTGCTGTTTCTTTCCATTACCATTTTTACCCTGTCATTTTTGTCTAAAGATGAGAAGAACAGAAGAATAACAAAAACCAAATGCTGTTATCCAAGATGTACATTGCATCCTGAGACTTCCCAGCACAAGTACAAATGAAGTTGATTTCCTGCCATGACAAGGTAGCAAGGAGGTGTGACAGAGGAGGAAAATTATCTTTTTACAAAGAGAACCTTGTCAAAGACAACTTTATTACCAGACACAAACACAGGGAGTTAAAAAAAGCTTTTTTAAAAAATGGTCAGGTGTAGGGTAGAAGGATGAAGTCAGGACTTAAAAACATTCCTCCAAAATATGGCAAATAGATTCTGAATTCTGATCATGTCTGGAGTGTCGGCAGGTGACTAATTCATCTGCAGCATGGGAAGAAGACTTTTTAACACTGTCCATACATAGGACATACTACTGCTTACAGGGAACACTGGCATACTTCAGTCACTTGGCAGTTCTCATCAGGCCATGAAGGTATGTTAGTCATGCTCTTATTAGCAAATTTTCGATACTTCTGCTTTGCAGTAAGCAACAAAGCCTTTGTGTCTCTGAGAGATGCTTCCCCTTATAGATGTCATGCAAAGAGTGAGACTGTAATATCTTAAATTTTATTCAAGGTTTGTATGATAAGTGGGTGGCAATAGTTAGAGGCCAATTTGTGCTTTTCCATCATGCTGTCTAGACATACTTGTAAGCACTGCTTTGCCTTAAAGACAAAAGAGTATATCATATATTACACAATAATGGGTTATTTTTACTTGTAATGCATTAAGAGGCTGTTTTCAATCAGAAACCATTTGATATGAGGGTATGTTCTAGACAATAAATGGAAAAAGTGGAGCATATCCTTTTTTTTTTCTTTTTTCACATGGCAGACAATACCCATACTTTCCATATAGACAGGAAATGGCTTAGGTTTATGTATAGAAATACAGTATATTTTATATTCATACATAATGTATTGATTTATTAAAAAAATATGACTGTATAATTGATTGAAGCTGCAAAATTGCTATACACCTATGTAAATACTTTAGTATGGCCCAGAAAAGACAAATCTGGAAACTTTAAGAGAGATTCCTTCCCATCAAACTCTGAAGATGTGATATGCACGATGCAAAGGTCATGTGCCGTTCACCAGTCACTGAGAGTCACCAAACCTGCTCTGTTCAGCATCTGTGTGTTGTAACTCATGGTCCGACTTGGCTCCCACAATACGTCTCAGAGGTGTATCTTCTTGCCTCCTCTTCATGCCACCACTCCTAATAGGGTAACAGTTCCATGTTCTTACTGACACTGCAACCAGCAGGGCTGGGTCCAGGGCCAAATTAGGGTAGTGAAGGTCCCCAGTCCCATTCTCCCTGACTACCTGGCACCTTGGCTGGAGCTGTCCACTGTCTTCTTCTGTCCTGGGATCTGAAGAAGGACACCCTGAATTTCTTAGGAGTGGGGCTTTTCCACAGCAGAGCAGTCTTCTGCAGGGCCATATACTGTCTATGGCCACCATTTCCCCAGTGGAGTGACACATAAAATAACAATGGAAGGGTGACAGTTTCCAGGTAGCAGCTCAGTTTTGAGTTGGTTTTGTTTGCTTTTTTCCCTATCTTTCTCTCTGCACCTGCAGATTCCTGAGGACACAGATGTTGGGACGGTAGTGAGCTGCTCCCAGATTGCTGGAGTCCAGGGCACGTAAGCAGGGAAAGAACCTCTGCTTTACCAGAACTGTTCTGCAGTTTAACAGTCACTTTTTGACTCTAGAAGATAATTTGGTTTGTTTTAAGATGATTTGCCACTGGGCTAAGTGACCGGGGTTAGGAAGGCTAGGAGTTATGTGTTTAAACCTACATTTATTTCAAATTGGATGAATTCCTGCTCACCGGACTATGATCCACAGTCAGGCTTTATGGTCAGATTATTTAATACATTAGCAAAAGTGAATTTGATGGACACAGTCACCAGCTGGAATGTGATCTGATAAGACTACCTCAGAGAAGACAGTAACAGGCCAGAACAAGTATATTGGTTTCTTTCAGGCACTGCAAACAGATCTGTGTTTACTTTATTAGAAAGGGCTTTTTTTTCCTGTGCCACCAACACGTAATCTTCCATTTGACTTAATATATATTAGATTTTATTTTATTTGCTTGGTTTTACATATGCTAAAACCTTTAATGGGGTTCTTCAGTCTTGTAATTCATTTCATGCGTATAACAAACTTCTCTGGTGTTTATTTTTAGATTTCTCAAGCCACACATGGCCTTCCTGGTCTTTTTAATACATTTTTTCCCCAAATGTTTTTTAATGACAAAAGGAAGGAATACAGTGAGAGTATTATGCTACTTCCAATTACAACCATTAATGGCTATGGCAGGCAAAGATTCACAAATCCTGTTACAGATAAGAAAATAACTCTCTACCATGAAGCTGCGGCATAAGGATTGAAATACTCTCAAAGCTGTAAAAGTTGAACTTGGAGTGAGGAGAACTCCAGGTGTCACCTTGCATATTTCATTTGTTACAGGCCATCTGTGTGCATCATCAGGGTTCTCAGGAAAATATTACTCAGCTGCCTTTTATCTCTGTCTGGTCTAGCTGGAGCGTGGGTAGCAGAACACAAAGAAACAGGTTCCTAACTTCAGTCTGATGATAAAAGATGCTGGTAACCTAAGAGAAGCAAATGTTTTGTATTGATTAATAATACAGTGCTATAAGCCACTGAATCCACTGCACATGAAGCACAGTTTGGAAAACAAATAATGAGTTTCTTCCTTCCTAATAAGCTCTTTATTACTTGTTGAAGTGGAATGTGAGAGTAGAAAGTAAAGCTCAGGTATCAAAAAGAAGTGGTGATGAGGGGTTGAGGGGGGTCACTTGTGAAAACAGTGGAAATCAAATCAATTAGGCCTGTCAGCTGGAAAACATCATGGGGAATTAACGCTTGTTTGTCTGGATTCCTGCAGCCTGAGCAAAAGTGCACAAAAATGTATTCAGGTGACCAAGAAAGTGCTGTATGAAAATGTCAGTTTAACTAAAAGAAAAAAAAAATGTTACATAAGACTAACATCCACTAACAAATAAGTAAGTAGGATAAAACTTTAAAAACAGCAATACACTTAACCTTCAGAAGAAAATGCATCTGCTCAACAGCAATGGACAGAGGTGAAGGTACCACTTCTGTAAACTTTAGGGCTCATAAAGAGTAGAACCTGGCAGAGCACTGCTGAAAGTGGTGAGACTTTGCCTGGTTGCAGTGAAACTGAAATTACAGCTGATGGCATAAACTGAAAAGGTATGCAAAAAATCCAGGGAATATTTGGATCATGGGGCTACAAAGAAGGGAAACCTTGGGGGCAGAGGCACTCAAGGAGTCTTTGGATCTCAACCTCATTTCTGGTTTATTGTTTTCTCTCACTTCAAGGTTGAACTATACTGAAAGGCCCTTCCCTCTACTGAAAAAGAGTAATTTTTTTTCATATCACGCTCCAGGAGAGCAAAGATGGTGCCAGGGCAGCTATAACCACAGCTTCTACTGGATCAGTGCCTGACTGAGGAAAGCAGGAATTCAGAACTATGGTCTCCAAGGTCTCTGACTAAACTCATTAAAACTTGGACACAAATATTAGGTGGTGAGATGCATTGGCTCCAGTCCCTACTCCTCCCCTAACTCTGGCAGGCACCAGGGAGTGCCCTCCAGCCCCTGCCCCTGGGGCTGCCAAAGGGGTGCCCACTGAGGGGACAAGGCAGGGATGCTCTCCTGCATCAACCTGGACTATGCAGAGCGCAGGCCAGATTATCAAAGCCAGGGGCTCGAGGTCAACTGCACATAAATTCAAGCCCCAGTCTGCCAAATAGGCTGATTTTGTGGGTGCTTTTTATCACTTGGTTATTTCTTGGTTAATTCATGCAGGTCCTACTGAATAGACATCTTTGTCTATTAAATTTGCACGTATCGTTACTGATTTTACAAATCAGTGCTGTTTTTCAGTGTGAAGTGGCTGATGTAGCACGTGAAGTCTGACTGGATTCCAGAATAAAAAAAGCAATTGTTCTTGCCCTGTTCTTGTGTTTTATATACTGACTACACATACACATTCTTGGTACAAACCACAATTTGTACAGTGCATAATTTTTAATGCAATTAGAAAAAGAACTATTTCAAATTACGGGAATAAATTAAAGGAATGGCTTGAAGGTACAGTCACAAATGGCTTAGTACTTTTCATTTCAGTATTGAGGGAAGTACCTCAGGAAAAATATTTCTTCTGACTGTCTAGCAGCTTTTGAATCACTCTGTCCAGTGTTTGAAGTGTCTTGGCCATCTCTAGCTGTAGTTTGAATTATTTTATTTGTATAACTGTGTATAAACTTCTTTTTTTTTTTTTTTTGCCATACGTGGGTGAAATAAGAGAAGAGGGAAGTGTTGTTTAACTTTTTCTTTGTTATTCCAGGCATCAAAAACCCCTGGTCACCCCTGCTTTCACATATTTTATTTTCCAGGGAAGTTGGGATATTAAGTCAACCCACTTACACATTTCAATGCAAGTAAAACACAACAAAGCAAGAGCTAACTTGTGGCCCTTTACAGATCGGTGGTATGGAAGGTGTGGAAAGCTATTTGGAGCTCTCCTGCTCACCCCTGTTAACACATGAATGTTTCCTTAAGGAAGTGGTGATTACACCTTGTTGTTAGCAGTGCAAAGCTTAGTAAATCTTTACATTTTCGCTATGGAAGAAGGGAATTTCTTCTTAGTTCTGTGGGCAGCCAGCCAGTGAAAGGTGATGGGAAATACATGACATCCTGTTCTGCCTACCTTTCATCTTTTCTGTTCAGAGACACATTTTGAGCCTGACATGCAGGTGTAATTAAAAACAGGTTGATGCCATGCACAGCTCAGCAGATGCATGCAAAATTGGTACCTGCTGTGAATCCAAGTACGTAGGCTTTTATGAAACAGGCAGGCATTTGCAAACTGTCTCTTGTAACTGCAATAATATCAACATAAGAACAAAATGGATCATGTGGCTTTCACTAACATAGATGGGCTTAATTTTCTCGGTAGTACTCAAAGTAATGTAATGCTAACTATTCATGCTGTTGTTTTCCAGAGAAGTTAATAGTATTGCACGGGTGTATTTCACACCTTAAAAAACCCTCTTTTCCTACATTTCCTGGGCACACTGCTCATGTAGGCAGCAATGCAGCATCTGCATTCTCCACCTGACCACTACTGTGTGCTTGGGCTGGAAAGGGCTGGTGTGCTAGTTGTCCTCCTTTGCCATGGCCTTTAAAAGATGTCTCTGAAGAGGCTGCAGCTCTCCAGCCTACTCACTGGAGGCACATACTTGGCATGCCTAATGCAGCTGCCATGCCTTCTCTTCCCTAACAGAGCCAAAATAGGAGACAGAGATGCAGGCAGGAGGTGCGTACTCTCTGAGCTACCTTGCCATGGCCCTGCTGTGAGCAATGAGAGACTATTACCAGGAGGTGATTCTAGGTGGGGACAAATGCCAGAAGTGGCAGAGAGCAGAGGCTGGAGCCATAAAATCTGATGGCAGCAGAGCTTTCAACTGCAGTACTTCACATACATGCCATACTGGCTCCTCCCTGGCAACTGGCACCAAGAAAAACAGTCTAAAAATGATCCATGTATCGTCGTCTGCCTCACCAGCAGTTCAGGCAGGTTTTGTTGCTTTCAACATTGGGGCAATGTTGGCTACTAAAATTCTCTCCGCTTTACTTTAGTGATCCCAGAGCATGAGTAGGAGCAGTCATTCACCTCAGATGAGTAGCATCATAAATCTGTTCAGCTGCACATTTAGCTCTGTGGTGTCAGACAGGCATAATTAGAGCTCCAGAGTCCAAGTGCCACCACACTGCTCTTACAGCAGTGCAATTGCCCACGCTTTACATGAGTCATCTAGTGGGAGAGGAGAATTAGGCCCAACATATCTGGGCTGAGGCAATGATTTAATCAAACTGCTCCATCCAGCTCTGACAAGTGTCTTTTTATGCTTCATGGTGTTTAGTTTGAAGTTGCCAGTTGGAATTTTTCACACCTGTGGTTTATTTAAGCCCTTATTCTGCTGTAGCTCTCACATTTAAGACAATAAATGTATCCTGTAGAGCTGTGAAGGATTAAGTGATGGAGACATTTATGTGCAGGTGACGAGAATAAATGAATGATATATGCAATGCTACATTTGCTATTACTTTCCAAATACAGACAACTGCTGCTCATGACCTCCCAGCTCAGAAAACTGCTGTTAACTGCAGTGAGGAGCACCTGGCTGAGTCCTCAAAGTATTCAGAGTGTGTGCTCTGGCTATTCATGCAAGTAAAATTTTCATACCAAATATAAATATTCCCAAGAATGATCACATGGGCTGATTATGTCCATCAGGAGCATTTAATGAGAGAAAAGGAATGACTTCAATTTAATGCCATCGCACCCGAGATCAAAATCTAGTTGAGAGGAAACTGGAAAATATTTACAGAACAAAAATTCCGAAGATAAATAGCAAACTCCCATTGGAAAAAAAAAAGAGGCAGGCAGTGCAAGCAGACCAGACTGTAGGAGGACAGTGCCATACTTGAAAAGTGGAGTTACAAAGTAACTCAAAATAATTTCAGACATTAGAGATGGTACAGTGGGTTTATCAAGATTTTAATCTACAGGTAAGCAGAAAAGGAAATTTTTTAAGCATTAGAAATTATTGGAGCTTTGTTAATCATTCATTTAAGAAAATATTGGCTTTCTCCAGAAGTTTAAAGTTAACTAAAGAACAATTTATTAGCAATTGTATCTATCTGTATTACCTTGCTTCAGACACAGTAGAGATTCCATTGTCAGAGGCAGGAAGAGCCTAACATTTCCAGTTTCCATTCTCAGCTGTAACAATTCAAATTGATTATTAAAGAAAAGAAAAGAAAAGAAAAGAAAAGAAAAGAAAAGAAAAGAAAAGAAAAGAAAAGAAAAGAAAAGAAAAGAAAAGAAAAGAAAAGAAAAGAAAGCAATATATTATATATTAACTTATTACAGCATCTTATTTTAAGGCATTTAATTCAGAACAGCTGTGATCCCTACCACTTTCCATCAGTGTCCTGCTTGTCTCACTTGCACTATTAAGAGAAATGCTTTTTAGATGCACATGGTTGGACCTTGCATTTAAACAGGCTGTAATCTCCATGGCCAGAGATACCATGAATAATTGAAATACCAGAGAATAAATAGTTTCACTAACCATGTTTTGTCTTAAATAATCAGAGCATCTGGTTGATCCACATACATTTAATTAATTTGCTCTTTGCTTGCTCCATTGCATAATTAACTATTTAATTTCATTGCCCTCTGGATTTGCTCGCTAATTAATTATCCCTTGCTAATTCATCGATCAGCTGCTTGCACATCGTCTTGCTTTTCTAGCCACTATGTTTATTTTCTAAACTACTGCATCAGCCCTTTTCCCTTTTCAGCATCTCCCCAATTTTCCTTCCTCTTTCCTTCCTTTCTCTGCTGTTGTACACTCACCTGCCTCAGCAGTGGGCCAGCCTAGCCTCTGTCACGGCACAACAGCCACCCCCAGACACAGTGGACATGGCCGGGCACCGCGCTCGGCTGTTGGAGAGAGCAGGGACCTCGCTGACAGGGCAAAAGCTATTTGACATGTAATGATCCCAAAAGACAGTACTGTCCTAGTTATAAATAGTTCATTTCCAGTTATTAAGGCAAACACAGCTGGACCAGGGAGGCATGATTTAGGACAAATGCAGCTTTCAGTTGTTTGAAACGGGAAGGATTTAATGACTTAGGGGCTTGCTGTCCCTAGGACAGAAGCTGTTCACTGGCTGATGTCTTAAACCTACTGCTAATGTTCCCTGGCATCCTGCAGGTTGCCAAAAACAATGCTATATGCACAATATAACAAAAATTTATATAGGAAATTAGATCCTATGGGTACACCCAAATCTTTACAGTCTTAAATAAATAACTAATGCCTAGAATATAGTTTTCTTTTCTCTCTTCACTAAGATCCAGTGTGGTCTTTGTTCAATCTGGACTCAATTCTCCCAGAAGTCTTTAAAGCGACTTCTACTAAGCACTTTGGATGTTTTTTTCTCACAAACTGTTTTTGTGAACTTGTGCTGTCTGCTGCAACCTATTCAGTCAGCGAGGTTTGGGAGTGCGATGGTGACTCTGAATTCAGTCTTCTAATGTTAGACTCTCATTATCTAAGTATAGCCGATACGTTTTCTTGCTGTGAAAGCTTGTTTGGATTTCCGTCTGCTCCACTCTCTTCTGGTTTAGATTTCTCCTCTGAATGCTGTCCAGAATCCAGTGCTTACGCTACCATTCACCATATCGCTTTTTGCTAATTGCTCCCATATTTGGATGAGTCACGTGTGCTAAATTGCTGAATTGTGACTGCACTTTCAGGCAGCTACTAGCACCTCCCCAAAGAGGTAATTAAAATGCCAAACAGTGCAGGGGCAGGAAAATTGCCTGTGAGAGGCTCTGGTGGTCAACTGGCATTCCTTCAAAAATGTAGTTTTTTGTGCATTTGACCTTTCTAAAGGAGGGAATACTTTTAATGCTAATTTTTTGTGCCTTTCAGCATACTGAAAGGCTGTTTCAGATGATCATTACTTGAGATGATCAGGCAATGTTCACTTTGACTGACAGCGTCAGAGTGGCAGTTCTGCCCTGACATTGGTTTCGTGAAGGGCTGAAGTAAGCTTTTCATTTCATGCATGTGAAGAATGCCACTGACTTAGGCAGGACTGTGTATGCCTTTGGAGATAAGTATGTAACCGCATGTCTTGGTGAATTAAGCGATTTTCCTTGAGATTGCTCCTGCAGGTTGATATCACTCTTGGAAAGGGGGCTTAGGCAATGAGATCACAGAGGCTCTCAAACACAAACCAAAGCAGCGTCTAGTTACTGCTAAAATCTTGTCCTAATTATGGACCCTGCTTTCACAAAATATTGACAGGGTAGAGCTTATGAAAGGAATAAGATCCCCTAATTCAATATTCTAGGTAGCAACAGATGATCATAGCAGGACTAAGTCAGGTGACATTTCCGGAAACAGTAAGAATCTCCTGTGACTGAAGGAGCATCATTAAAAGTAGTAAGAACAGTGTTCTCAAAATTATTTCAAACTATTGGGTCATACAGGAATTTATTTGGCTTATATATAATAGAACTGGTGGGAAGAAAGAGGAAGGAAAGCTTTCTGCCCTGTGCTGATGAGAATCACAGAATAACTCCATGTCCAGACCCACGTATCCTTGGTGATCTGGGTGAAGTGTCTCTGAACCTCAGAGCACCCAGACTAGGTCGAGTTTCTCTTCACCTTTCAGGGGAGCCTCCTTAGGCTATGGAAGGAGCATAGGCACTGAAAGTTAATGTGTTCATCTGCCTTAAACATCCAGTGAGAGCATCTCCATACGAAGCTTCACTCATGTTACACCTGGACATATGTTTTTGGACATATGAGGGGAAAGAGAGGGAAGAGACAGAGGATGTGGCTTTTCCAGCATCAGGATCCTTGAACTAGTCCTGCAGCAGGGCCAAGTATCTTCTTCTTTCTCAAGACCTCAATTTTATGCTGCATTATATTTACCCAGGATCCTTCCTAGACACGGGGAACAAGTCAGGCCTGGTAGCAGGCACATCTAAGACAAATTGTTTGGTGCCAGGTAAAGAGCACAATGAAAACCGCAACGGTCCTTGGTACTCCAGTTTGCACCTTGGCAAAATAAGTGTATCCATTCACCCCAGAATGGGGACTGGCAGTAGAAAGTTTTTCCATGAAGATGAAGAAAACTTTCAAGAAAAAAGGGAAAGGCTGGGTTTTTGGCCAAAGTATTCCACTTTCCTATTTTGAAAACCAGCATGAGGGAGGACAGTGCAAGTGCTCAGCAACCTACAGGAAAGGTGAGGTCCTTCAGAAGTCAGGTTGCCTTATGGCAGCAGAAGTGCCCCTGTGTGGCCAGCGTTAGCTGGCAAGTGCAGCCTGTCCCAAGAGGTCCCCCCTCGCCAGGCTGCCAAAATCCCTGAAGAGGAGGCCAGGCCAGAGCAACTGAGGTGAAGAAGCGCAGGTGTGCAGTCACCCTGGCAAGGCCAGCCTGCCTCAGTCTGTCCATAGCGCCATTGCCTGAGCACAGCCCCAGAGCAGGAGGGAGGGGATAGTTAGACATGAGGTCCATGAACCACTCTTGAAGGGCTAGAAGTAACATCTTTCACAGATTCAACTCAAGTTTGCCAAATATTTGAGATGCTGCTTTGTCTCTCAGACCAGTTTGCCAGTGACACATGATCAAGAGGAGCAGGAGTGTTCACGCATCCCTGCTCTGAAATGGAGTCTCCACAGTGCATCTGCTGGGAGTCGATCCCTTTCAGCTCCACCGATGCTGGCCCTGTAGAGGAAATGTCAAGGAGCAAGGAACAAGTGCGGATTTGTCTGGTTCAGTGGCTTTGAGACAGCACCTAGCAACGTAGTATGGAGACAGGGATGAGCCATCAAGAAAAGTTGGCTCCAGCCCACGGCAAGCACCAGGCCTGCCGGGCAGCAGGGACCAGGCGGTGGGCAGTTTCCTGAGTGGACATTTGTGGTGTAAGGGGAACCTGGCCGCAAACGGTTCTGGTTTAAATTGCTTATGGATTTATTTGCTGAGGGATATAACTCCAGAGAGGGTTGTCTCTAGCCCCTTTGTGGGGGGAGCCCTGTAACACAGTCAGAGGGTGATGCTGTGCACCATTCCTCCTGGGTATCTGACAGATTTCTTCTCTGCCTCTTCGCGCTGGCTCTTCCCTCTCCCCTGGTTATCGGTCTCATGCCTGGCTTGCTTTACCCAGCCTCTCCCTGCTGGTTCCTTCCTCCTCTGCTATTTTGTACCAGCAAATCAAGGCAGGTGAATTTCTGAACTTTTTGGGAGAAAACAGCCACTGGCACCACGCCAGGGACCTCCCTCACCTCTGGCTGCACTCAATCCCCATTGAGTCTCTGGGAGGGGGTGGGGGGGAGCAGCCAAGTGAAATGCTTCAAGCTGTGAGACATTTTCTGTTTATGTTGCAGGCCAAAACTCTTGGATTTGGACCAGAATGGACACTTTTGTGGAGGCAGATATATCTGTGGCGAGAAGGAAAGTAATGTGTATCCTGATCACGCTGCTTTCCCAGGGAAAACAATAATGCGAGGTAATGCTCTTTCTGCTGCAGGCTCTGCACTGCCCTGCTTGACTGGAGCAATGGCTGGAAAAGCTGGCATTGTCCTGTAAATAGGGAGCAGCTCTGTACGAATGCCACGCTGCTTCAGATTTTCCTTCTGGGGGGCAGATTACTCAGAAGGAAGTAGTAAGGCAAGCCCGGTGTCATGTGGAATAGCTGAAATTCCTCAAGTTCCTTCTTGCCAGGATTTCAAGCTGTGAAAGACACATGATCTCCACTGCTTCAGTCTATAACTGAGGATTTTCCCCAACAAAGATGAATAGGTAGCTGTACAATTTTATTTTGATTTTTTTTCTTACATCTGCCAAAAGCCATAGTAGATTCTGAATTAAATCATTATTAGGGCCAGCATTTGGGAGCAGTAACCTCAGATGGGGTTTATAAAAAGAAATATATTGCTCCTTATCCTTAGGATCTGATCTGGCTTATGGCCACTTTTAGAGAAAAATACAATTAATTCAAATTCTGTCTCCTTTTCTGCCATTCACATTGTCACAGCACCCCCTGAAACTAGGGGTTGAGGTCCAGTGGCCTCAAACTCCTTATTACTATATTTGGCTTCAACCAAGGGCCAGTAGCAAGCTATAGCTATAAATCTCTCTTGTATGTCTGCAGCAGGAGCTGCTGTCCATTTTCATGTTGTTAAGTAATGACGTTTAAGTACTGAACAGCTTCACGCTGAGATTTGCTGATTCATCAGAATTGGATGAGATGGGGAAAGGAGAAGCTTTACTCCTTGCTACATTAGTGATTTGCTAATTGTTCAGCCCAGTGCATCCGAGGGAACCTGGTTAACTGAAGAGGCATTGCCATTTTGGGAGAAAAGAGAGCTATCAATAATCTGTGGAAAGGAGTGTTGAAACTGCCTCTTAAATAAAGTTAGAGACACTGGGGAGAGGGTAAGAAGATCTGAATTTGAAGAAAACTGTAGGAACCAAAGGAACATGGTTTAAATAAAGGTGAGCATGTTTTGACAAGAAGGATCTATATGACTTTGATCTCCTTGAAAGAAAACTAAGTGTTTTCTTTTTCAATTGTTTTCATTTGCCTGTCACCCATGGCTTTACAAACCTTCACAATTCTTGTTATTTATTCCATTTTTTTTTCAAATAAATATCTTTACTGAACTTAAGATCAGAGTTAATTTCCAGATAACTTCTCGATAATTAGCTAACAAAGGCATTTCACATGGAAATCCTGCTCACTGTGTGTCTGGAGCACCCATACAAGGTGCCAACAACTCTGCAAGTTTTTCTGCAGTATCCTAGGTATCCATTTTGTATGCCTCAGCTTCCCAGCTGAGCTTGAGAGCTGATAGTGCAGGAACAAGAAGGGAAGAAGTATTTTCTGGTGATCCCGTGCTCCTCAGAAAGACTGCAGGGCTGTAAGAAATATGTCTAAATCTACAGAAAGTTTGACACAGATTTCACCTGGGGACAGGATTTTACCCATGGTCTGTCAAGCTTTTGTCTGGCTTGTGGACTAGTGCTTTTGGATCACATTTGCCCAGAATCAGTGACCCAAGTCAGCAATATGCTGCTGCCAGTTTAGCCATAGAGACTGCTTGGGAATGCAGGCTGAGCTGCTTGCCCATGTAAAAATAGGACAGGTAAAAGCAAAAGATACTACGATGCTAACACAGCTTATTTCACTTTTACCCATAGCTTCAAATGCAGCCAATTACTGGCAGTGAAAAGTAACTTTATCATTTCCATTCAATTTCTTTTTGTCTTCTAATATAGATATCTACAGCTTTGTATTATTGCCTTAATTTTGGAGATGAGAAAGCAGAACAGAGAAGGAATGTCACTTGTCCCTGATGATACAGCCATTGTCAGACCCATGAGGGGGGCTCTGAAATGCCTTGCTCTTAGTCTTGTTCTCATTCCTCTAGGTTACAAAGACATGACAGGTACAGTGCATGTTCTGTTCTTACACTCTGCATAGCAAAATCAGACAATTAGGAAGACTCTTTGAACATGAAAACTGAAGACTGAATAATCCAGACATGTAGTTTCTGCTGTTTCCTTTATTTTTTAGTGAAAAAGTGTTTATTTAAACTCCCTGCCACCAGGTTAAATCTGATTTGATTTCCTCAATTCTTCTCTTTGAAGGCTTTTTTTCTCAGCTTGTATTACATTGGATAACAGTAGAATTACCATCACATAATGTTAGTCTAAAAATACATGTACCATTATTATTATCAAATACAGTAAAGTGTGTGTTGCCAAGTGAAAAAAAAAGCTGTGAAATATAAGGCCGTGTACAAGTATTTTTTCCAGAACATGAAGGCTAGACATGGGCTGCCAGATACTCAGTTCTGACTGATAAATGCAACTGTGGTTTCCACAGCTATGCAAGGTCTTCTATAGCACCCATCACCATGGTATCTAAGCATCTGTTGCTGCTGCTACACACTTTAGTTTATGATGTACTGAAGAGAATTAACTGAAATAAATAAATAGAAGTTCCTTGACCCTGGCCATGCATAGTGTGGAGTGAATTGTGCCAGCTTCATTTTTCAAAAGAGAGATTGTTTGTTCGTTTGTCTTTTCACAACTCCCCGCTTGCTAAGCTTCTTGTTTTGCTGATACCTTACAGTAAGAGCATCTCTTGTGCTGTGGTTCAGTGGCTCAGCCAGTGCCTCTTCCACAGGCCCCCGCACGTCGCTGTTCAGGACACGACCACTGGGGACGATGGAGAGCACAGACAAGATCCTCAGCTATGTACCAAACCAGGCTGCTCCATTCGATCTCACTGGCTTCTTCAGGACCTGTGGATCCCAAGATCCTGCCCACTTCTTTTGATATATGCTGGACAAGTTTTCTGGCAGAGAGTGGTCATGAGAAGACACTTCTGAGACACTTCTGTCTTCTGAGAGGACAATCATTCTGCTGAAAGGGAGGTAAATGCTATCTTCGGACATGTTGTAGCAATGCAGTGCCAATGAAATATTTGTAAAGTGATAAAGTATCAAAGGTCAGATAGAATCCCATGCAAAGCCACTGGGAATGCACACATATACGACTTTGTGTCTGGCATCAGTTTTAGAGGTTTTTCTTTCCTGGTCTTTCTAGCTGAAGACCTCTTATACAATTGTCAAGCTTTCATCTTGGCTGCACTACACAAAGTCTGTGTCTTGGGAACTCTTATTTTCCCTGTGCAGTTGAGATCCCTCTTTGAAGATTTATTCAGATTTTTCTTTTATCCAGAAGATTTCCTTTATTTCTAATCAGGGAGGTTTAGGTCTTCCTTTTACCAGACCATTGTTTGTCTTCTCCATTTCAACAACACAAGTACTTCTTGGGGATGGTCTGATACCGTTTTTATTGGCTCAAATCTTAAATAATTGATGTGCTATTTCATCCTTGGCTATACTCTGTGATGATGCAGATACTCTCTGTACTTAGCAAGTAGTATCTGAACACAGAGTAAAATTTTCTTTTAATGCAATCTGTATGTTGTATAAGAACATGTACATTGACAGTCCTACTTTCTGCATTTGTATAAAGAGAATCATGGATGTAAGCTTATAACTCACAGCTTTGCTTGAGGCCAGATACAAGAGTAACTAATCATTTTTTGGCAGTAACAGGGCCTGAATTAACCTGGTCCATAGATCTTTCTCTGAGAGGTCTAATACACCTCTGCCTGAAGATGCCAGAATCAAGTCTTAAAAGGTGTACAGCTGTGTCTGTGCATGACTGTCCTTGTATAGCACTGAGACAGACGTAAGAAGCCCTTCCTCAGGTTGCAATTTCACAGATGCTTTCAGATTACACAGACCAGCACTGCAACTAATGAAGCAGTCCCACTGTCCCTCAGTGTCTCTGCCTTCCCCCACACTCTCCTTTTGCTTGAGCTGGCACAAACCTTTGCACCAAAGTGATATGGACAAGTGACAAAGTCAAAACTAACTCATACAGACACTTCATTTTAAATCTGCCCAGTGCCCTGCTTCAGTTCATGGCATAACACTTGTGCTCAAGGAAGGATATGGCATTAGGCAAAAAACTCACAGCTGGGACTGGAAAGCATCACTTCTCCTGACAGGAGCCCTGGCTAATACCTGGTTTAAGGTAATTGTGAGGTTGCAGCATTAAGGAAGGGTTAACTAGCTTGTGAGTGCAGAAACAGGTAGGATAGTGACCCCGCTAATTGCTGAGCCAGCTCAGGTGTTCCTTCATTAAACTCAGTTGTGTGAATCCATTTTACTGCAGAACTGTCACATAAACTGTCTTGAGTCCCAGTTCTCCAACCTTTTCATCCATGGCTCAAGAATTAGCTGCAGGACTTCAGGGGACAGTTCTTGAACCAGCCCTTTCAGAAGGATGTCCATTTTAGTGGGGGGAAATTACAGCAGGCATTTGTAGCACCAGGATTTTTATCTGACCTATTTCCTCTAGTTTTCTCAGCACATTATTACTGGTTAAATAAAGCCTCATTACAAAAGCTGGCCCCTCTTTCTGATTGCTATGTTCAATTTTGTATTCATGGGTTCCTTTACTGTTTTTTGTAGTTCCTAAAAAAATCTGTCTGAAATTGGGGCAGGGAAGCGAAATATGAAATGCTCCCTCTTAGTCTGCACTAGCAAATATTGTAAAAATCAGATTCTAAAACTTCCTATAAACTCAGATGTTTTGAGAAAAGCCTGGAGCTTCTGCTCACAGTCGAGTGGGTGGATGTCCTGCAAGAGCAGCAATTATGGTACAATAAACCAGTCAACATGTCTTGTGCAATTAGCATGAGTCTTTGTTATAGGAACATCTACGCTGCTGACAGATCAGGCCAAGAAAGCCACCCTTCTCCACACATGCACGGGCAGACATGAGGGCTTAGAGGGTGCACCAAAATAGCATCCCCAAGCTCCAGCTTGAAAACATGCTCCCTTTTCTGTCACTGAGCACCCACCACAAGGCTGGAGATGGATGGTTTTGTAGGACAAATGGAAAGGGGGCTTAAGAAACAGATTCCCTTCCCCACCCTCTGTCTGCTTCACCCACGGCCAGAGACCAAACAGTTGCACCAGTCATCAGCTGTGAGCCGGGGGGCTGCCATCCATGCCCAAGCTCTCCCCATGCCACTTCAGCACTTGCAGAAAGAGCTGTTGGTAACATCAGTGTCCTCTCCACGTATGTGCATAGTTCTTACATCGCCTGGCTTGCCAATGGAAGGGAGCAGACTCCCTGTTTGCCACTTGAAATCTCACTTGGAACTTGAAAAGAAAATGAGTGGGAGAGGCAGAGAGACAGTAATACAAATTGGCATTTAAATTTGTCAGTTAAAACCTGCAAAGATTCCCTACTTTGGATTTTTGCTGCATCACTCCCTATTTAATCTCTTTCAGTGCCTCTGTCCTGCTTCCTTCTGCAGGTTTTGCAAGAGCCTCCTGTGCTTATGCTGCCTTGCAGAGCACCACAGATAATTTTCTGTATTTTATTAGCTTTCTGAAAACACATGGAGCTGGGCTCCTTCACTTTAGCCCTCTTAAAGTTTAATAGGGTGTCTACTGTAAAGATAACTTTTTCATTCATTTGTTCATACAGGGAATATTTCCTTTGAACAGCAGGCATGTTCTGCTAGAAGAATCCCTTTGGGAAAATATGAAGCTTTGAGAAATGTTCTGTCCTCCCTCAAAGAGGTCCCTTCTGAACATGGACAACTTCTACTGCTATTTAACTATCAATAAACCCCCCCTGCTGTACCAATGTCTGCTGAAGTACTAAGCTCTGCAGCAATCCATAACCTCCAGTGAAATGTAAGCAATTAACCTGATTTTAATGTTACACAGTTATGTTACAACAGTCATCAGTAATTCTTTAACATTCTTCTCCATGTAAATGACCTCGGAGGTAGGGATAGCCCTTTTTCTAAGGAATTTCAACAAATGCTGAGTTAAAAGCCAAGGAGTAGAGAAATAACTTTTAAAAGGAAAATATACCAGAAGATTTATCATTAAAAAAAAAAAGGAGGGGGGAGAGAAAATAACAAGGCAAAAGCCTTAAGTGTAAAAAGGCTTGGTAATATGGCTGCCCAAGAGAAAGACTCCAAAGAAAATCTTTATAGGGTGTATTTAAACTAACTAAATTGGTTAAGATTGCACATGATCAACCAAATATTTCTGTAGATTTGAAGTTTGAAATGCATTTTTACTTTTTAACCCCAATGTGTAAATTGCTCAGAGACCACATAGGTGCATGGGATGGAACTGTGTGCTGAGTGAGAGGAAAGACAAAAGTTTCTCTTTAATTTACTTATCACATCCAAAATTCAGGCTTCTGCATTTAGGATCCAAACCCCAAAAGCATTCTCCTGCATGTTTGGCCTCTCCCATGTATGATGACACTAATGCGTTGTTTGCAGTAGCAGTACATGAATTCCCACTGAATGCACCGTTCCTCTCCTATTGAAGCTATCTCCAAGGTCTTCTCTTTCGGTGGGAACAAAGCAGGCCAAGCTCTACTTTCAATATCACCCTGGCAACTGCTTTCCCCTCCATCTGGATGTCACATCAAAGAGACGTTCCTGTCACCTCAGGTTTAACACGAGCCTTAAAACTGCTGGGGAGGTCTCACAGCCCCAGCCCTGGAGATTGGAGAATACCTTTCCCCACACCTCCCTTTTGAAACTGTTGAGCATTTAGCTGTCATACAAAGAAAAGCAATAAAATATGGCCTATTTATACTTTAACAATCAATGCTTGCCCACCTCCCTTGTCCTAGCTAACCTTGACCTCTTGTGCTCCTCCAGCTTTAAGCAGCCCACCCACACCATGCCCCAGTGCTGAGCATCCTCAACCCTCACTCCTCATGCACACATGACAACTTCAGCAATAACATCTCTGCAGCTTGGTGAGAACAGAGGGATTTGCACTGGCATTTTATTTTATATTTATTTTATTCCACTCTATTTTTGTGTTACTGATGCTTCTGAAGTCTCAGTCTCAGGGTATCCCTTGCTCAAAGTGGAACTTCTCATGAGGTCATTCAATATACCAGAAGTAATCCTGGGTTAATCAAAATCAGAAACAAAAATTTCACTCATATTTTTTTTTCCAAGGCCAGAGCTGTGCAGTGAGGAGACATAGAGGACAATGTATGGCCTCTTCCTGAGGCAAATATATCAGCTGTCCATTGCACATGCCTTAAAGCACTTTCCACCCAAGCTCCTCAGAGTGTTTTGACCCAGTTAATTATTATAATGCCCATTTTAAAAACAGGGAACCTGTAGCCCATGGGGCTTCCTACAGTCACACAAATTGCCTCAGAATACACTGAGAACTGCAAGGAAATGCCACATGCCTTCAGTTTTGGCTTCTCCTTCCACTTGGCTGTTCTTTATTGCATTCCAGAAAGAAAAAAGAGAAAGAAAAAAAAAGAAAAAAGAAAAGATGAAAAATGGGACCATAACTTAGGGAAAGCAGTTCTGCTCCTAGAACACCAGTGAAATGCTCCTGCTGTCCATCACTGGGACCACAGCTTCCCATCCACCACTACCAGCAGAGGAAACCAGTAAATATTAGAAAGTTTAAGAAACTAAACAATGCCACAGATGAGAAAGCGGTGTGCATGTTTCTTGCTGCTTCATTAGGATGGTGACAGGAGAGAAAAGTTCTTCTCTTTTGATCCACTGTGATCTCTGTCCAAGTTGCCAGTGCCTGGGAAAGGAAAGCTGACACCCAGCTTCCACACATTCACCACCATTACTCCAGATCTCCGAAGCTGCTTTTCTCTGTACTGAGACACACAGAAGTGCACCAAAAGCAAGGTGGGTGGAAGAGGACTGTCTCAGATGCCTGAATGTAGATGCCCAGCCAGTGGTGACTGGTGCTAACGGTGAGCAGGTGAGGGAGCCTGTGGGGTGAAGTCCTACTCTTGCGGTCCTTGTCACGGGTAGTATTCCAGGCCACCACAGTAACTAAGCCTTGTTATAGGTGGATCCAGAGGTCTGATCTACATCCAAGCTTTCCATAACCATGGAGGAGTTTCATCTACCACTCAGTCATGGAGTTTGAATGTGAGAGGACACGGGATCAGCTGTAAGTGCAGTTATAGACCAAAATTTCAGTCCTGTCTCACTTTTGGAAAAAAAAAAAGGCAAAATCACCTTTTAGAGAATTAATTCACAGACAGATTATTACAAACCATGAGCAAAGCCAATAGAATTTGAGTGAAAGACGAGATAAAAAGTCAGCATTCTCTTAAAATTATTTTATAAGTCCTAAATCCATAAAGAAATAGTCTGTTTAAAATGACATTTAAGATGCGTGGCAAAAAAACCCCAAATCAACCTTTGCTGTAAGCTCAATACAGTTGCTCCAGATTAACGCTGATATAACTGAAATCTGCATCCCACCCACATAAGAAATCTGTAATTAGCAGGTGGGAGATCACACAGGGTTCTGTGGAAAATTTATATATGTATTTCAAAAAAATAAATCGGCAATGAAACAGAGCTAGCTGATTTCCCATTCTGTGTTCCCAATAATACTTTGCAAAGTTGTGGGTTTTTTCCATCTCCACGCAGATTTTGGTTGTGTGAAGCAGCACAGCTTCCCCTGGAGAGGACTGCAAAACAACAGCGGTCACCTGGTGCAAGCTGCTGGTCTGGAGGTCGCTGCTCCTCCCCAAGCACTGTGGCAGGGGGATAAGGGCAAGCAACATCCACAGTAAGATGTGCCACCCCTTCAGATGGCTTCAGTGCTGGAGGCGTGCAACATGTGGAGGGACTGAGGAAGCCCATTTTCTTTTGAGCAGAGGCAGCTGGAAGCAAGCACTGAACACAGAGGATGTTTCTGAAATGCTGCGGTCCCACAAAACCCACTTAATGTCTCACAGCACCAGGATTATGCAAAATTTAAAGAGGAGGAAAATAAGTGGAAAAACAGATCAACTAAAAGGTCTATCAGATTTGACACTCTACAAATATGGGAGACAACTGGGAAAAATGCAAACCATACTTCAGTCCATGTCTGTAAGCAATGAGTGCTAGTGAAAAAGGACACAGATCTTGCTCCTGACAGTAACTGGGTCTGATACCCTTGATGTGTTTAACAGTTTCCAGTTTTCTCAGGCAGAGGAGGGTAGCAGAAATTTAGCAATCCATATTCCCATCACAATGAAACATGTAAGGCATTTGTAACACTTTTGTAACATGAAGGTACAAAAATGAAGAAGACGTTACTGATCTAATGACTGATCTTGTAATGTGGGCTGGAGAGGGGATTGCAATTTAAACACGTGAAAAAAAAAACAACTGCGGGGATGGCTGGGAAAGACAATGTCATCTTCAGGAGAGGGTGTCCAGCAGCAGAATTGTTGGAGACCACAGGTGGGAAGGGACAGTGGTCAAGGAGCTGCAACACCACCACTGCTGTGTGGCTCAAAGGCACTCACAGCTCTGTGTCAGATGGTTCCCAACACAGCACAGCCTGTTAGGAGGTGTAGTGACTGGGCTGGCCATAGTGTTCTCTAACTGCCCATATCAAAGTCATATATGTCGTTTGTTATGCGTTCAGTTTAGTTAGGGAATAAAAATGACTGATTGCGACTTCTTCCTGTGAGGGACCTGATTTCAGGGACAGGGAGCCTGAACGGGGTTGCAGAAGCCAGCTGAGCACTCACACGCTTCTTGCATCTCTTGTTCTCTCTGTAGGTTCAGCTCCCTCTTCCTCCACGGGAGGGGGTGCACCTTGCAGTTTGGGAAACACTGCTGTAGGGCAGAAACTGGAAGGTAGGCGAGGAGCTGGAGGCTGTTACAGGGAGTGTTTTAGTTTGCCAGAGTAGGAAAAAATGCAGCAATCTGCAGGAGTGCAAGCGAAAGATTTGTTTTGTTTGTTTTGTTTTGCCTTTTACTATGTGCAACTCTTTTGCTGCTTCAATCAATTCCCAACCTCTCCCTCTCCAGTATTGCTCCATCCCTCCTCAGCCATCCCCTTATGCCTCCCACTCACATGTTCATTAAGGATTAATTATTTCCTTTACACTCATCTTTGCCAACCCTGGCCTTCCCCTCATGCTAAGAGCTTTCCCAAGCTCCTTCACCTCTGCACAAGCCAGGTTCTGCTCACTTAGAATTCCCCAATTTGAGAGCAAACAAACCTCTATCCAACCAGCTGGGACCATTTCTTCTTCCCATCCCCCAGCATAAACCACCATCCCAACCTTGAAGCCAGATCCTCCCTTGACCTTGACACTGAGCGTGTACTGCCACGTCACCCAGAAAGCCTTACATCCCCGCCACCTGTTTCACCTGGGCTCAGAAACCCCTTTATTTCTTGTGCTGGCCCCGGAAAATTGAAGGAAGCAGCAAGAAACCCTTCAAACAGCCTTTATTAGGTCAGTCTGATCTGGACAGAACCTGATGCACTCTGTGCTTGGGCAACCCAAGGACTCGCAGGGATGCCCTTAGCCAGGGGGATGCAGTTGAGCTGCCCCAAAGCAGTGTGGCCCACCGGGTGGCAAAGGCTGGTAGTCCTCCGGCGCTGAGCACACTGCAGCTTGCACAATAATACCCCTCAACCCAGCTCACCCCAACACCCAGAGTTCGGATAGCTGCAGTTCTGGCTTAATTGCTGGAGCTTAGTCCATCACCTGGAATGAACAAACTGCAGTGCAGCTACATAAAGTACAGCTTGTGTGTAGGGGAAGGCTGGAGGCAGGCGAGGGAAAGGCACAAATTATCCGGGCACAGAGGGGAAGAAATAATGAGGAAAGTGGGTATTTATAATTTTTTTCCTATGCAAGAACACCTACACCTGACCCACAACAGGAATGTCAATCACTCCTATCAGCTAGAACTTGGGGGCTTGGGGAGGTGGATTTTTGTTTGGTTTTTTTTCCCTTTTAAAGAAAGTGTTACTCCATCTCACTAGCTGAAACCTAAGGAGCCTCTGGAGAAGGGGTAGCCCCTCTGCTGCCACCCAGTATGAATACATCCATTTAAAGACAAAACAAATGTGTTTGTCTTTGAAATGATGACGCTGCTAGCTGGAAGAGCTGTTTGCATTTAAAATAGTATGACTGCATGAAGTGTGAAAGATGTATATACAATGCAGAGAAGCGAAGCAGACTCTTTTCTCCTTATTAAGAGGATTTTTTTAAATTTTTTTTTGTCATGTTCGGAGCCATGCATCACCGGGAAAGTAGGTACTGATAGCGTTCTTCCTTTGCGTCCCTAAACGCAGGAGGGTGTTTGTCTAAACATGCAGGCACAGAAGCAGAACTTGTGTATTTTGTATAGGAAGCTGCTTTTGTTTGCTGCCAGTAGGATACACAATGTGCTCTCTACAGGGGATCCAGACGTAGGGCTGTATAAACACGGAGCAGCAATACCTTATGTAACCGGCCCTGGAGGAGAGTTACGTGTCATGAGGAGAAACAGTTTTGCCAGGAAAGGTAAAACACAAGAGGCGATGTAGAATTCTTGGAAGAAAATAAGAGGCCGGTAGAAAGAAAAACCAAAACAAACAGCTATCTGTGCAGATTGTCACCAGGCAGGCACAACCGCAGAGCTATGACTGCAGATGCACATTGAATTCACTGCTTATTGCAGCGACTGCATCTGTAACCCTTCCCTTGTGGGAGATCTGGTCTGTCTGCCGGCGCAGGGCAGGTAGGACAGCTTGTCTGACTCTTGTTGCTTTGCTTGAGTCCCTCGGGACACACCAGCTTCTCCCAAATGGGGTGAAAGGGAAGGGATGCTGCAGAGGTCCTGGAGCTAGGACTAGCTCTGGGGTGGAAGAAAATGTCCACTGGCTGCATGGCTTGGGGAGAGGGGATTACTCTGAGACTGGTGGGGGACCCAGAGGTGGGTGGTGTCCCCTGGGTCAAGCACTGGGCCAGGAAGGACTAGGGATGGTTGAGGACCTGTTAATGCACTCCTGCTCCTCCCCAAGAGACGGTCTAGATGGGGGATGAGGACAAAGCACAGTGGACTGCCCACGGAGGGCTGGTCAGGACCCCTGTGCTGCTGTGAAAACCAGTGCAGACCTACAGGTACAAAATAAACCTGCAGTGGCACAACACAGTCTCAGTTTTGCATGTGGATAAGTAGACAGGTCCCCCCTGGACAGCTTGACACAATAAGGGAAAACCTCTGGAAAGAGAGAGGGACTGGGCAAAAGAGTGAAATGGGCTTGTAACTTATTGACAGTCTGAAGCTCTACTTGCAAAAAGGTCACTCACTGCTAGACCTGCTGAGAAATTTGGCCTGTTGTAACCAGCAGCAGCTTTTATAAACCTGAATGAAGAGAGAACAGTGACAATATCACCACCTGTCCCAGGGAGTGCCCTGAAATTGCAGATGCTCTGGTCCTCCCTGATGCACTAACACCAGCTTCTTTTTTAAGTCATGCTGCTAATACTTGTTCCTGTCTGGAAGAGCTGAGGATTTCAAGTGACCTCTCAGGAGCCTTGCAGACCACATGGAGAGCAGGTACATGAAAGCAGCCTCACCAGCACTGTCCATTCAAAAGAAGGAAATTAAGGCTTCCTAGGAAATAGAAAACAACTCTTGCCTTCTCCATCTTCCTGCTAGCATTGCTTTCAAGGATGATGCCCCTCTATACACATCTTGACAACACAGGACATTGTTAGGAGCTGAAGGTCTTAACCAAGACATCAGTAAACATCCAAGCCAAACATAGCATGCTCCTTGATGAAGTACATTATTCCTGCCACTTCAGTGAGGGTCCTTCACCTTCACTGACAGAAAACATTCACTGACAATCATTGCAGACAATTTCAACAAAAAGATGGAAAATACAATGTGAGCTGGAATCAGCAGTGAGCTGCCGTACTGTGTCTGATGCTAAGCAGGGAAATGGGTTTGTTTTTTATAGATGTCTTTTGCACTTCAGAAAAGTACTATAATTGCAGATACCAAAGTAAGTAAGAGTAAGAAATAGCAGTTCTGCTGCCAGTGCAGACGAAACACTCCTCAAAGGTGGTTATTAATAGAAAGGCAGTGGCATTGCTAGCAAGATAAAAAGGTCAGGAATAACTTTTAGCCATTTCCCAATTAAAAAGAAAAAGAAAGTTATCCTAGTCATATTCAAAGATGAAGAAGAAGTGCAGATTAGATTAATACTGTATTTGCACCAGGCTGAGAATGCAAATGTATGACCATTAAATATCAATGCAACAAAGCAATGGAGCAACAAAGTCTAAGGCAGGCAGCTGTGCGGGGCTCCCTGGCTGGATCCGCAGCCCTGCTCCCAACCCCAGTCAAACTGCTCCAACACAGGCCCTGCAGCTGGGAAATGGGGAGTGCCACTGCCTTGAGTAAGAGGTCTGAGACACGGACTGAAAACTCCAGTCCAAAAAGAGCAGGGGATTTTTAGTATTGTTGTTGAAAGCAGTAGAGCTTTGCTGAGGGTTCAAGAACAAGTTAGGAAATACATCAGATCTGCTCGTATGTGAGTGATAATTAAACAAAAAATAAGTCAAAAAACCTCCAACCCAAAAATCTGAAGGAAATAAAATGAACACCTTCCTCAAAAGATGCATAACAAATCGTATTTAAAAAAAAAATCAAAACCACAGAAAAAGACCATTCAACAAACCCCATAAAGAACAGATACCTAAACAGGGTTTCTAGAATAATTTCCATTAGAGGACGGATTTGTAAGAAGTTATTTTGCCTACCCCTCTGAAGTACTTTTTCTTATGTACAGCCTTGTTAAAAAATGAAAATATGTAATTGACATACCCTCTGCCTTTCTCCTAAAACTGTTTAATACCACAATTGAACCAAAATAACTACCTGAAACCCTAATTTTAGTCAACTCCATAGAACCTGAATTCAATTTGCAATCACAGAAGAAGGAAATACTTGATCCTGGATTTTGCATCCTCACATTTATGTTTTCAGGTCAGACACAACCATTAATTCTTTTTCAGAAGTATTTAAAGTACTGAGTCTGAAATTATTTGCAGTAGTGGTTTAAGTATTTGCAGAACTGGAGCTTAATACACTTCTGAAAAAGGATGAATTAGTAACCTGTAAGGAAAAGGTATTTGAACTACAACTGCAGAACAATTTTCAAGCATGCTGTTCTTTGTAGCACGGAACAATTTTTTTCTGGCCAAGAAGAGAAAATACTGCAAGCATTGACATTATTCTTAGAATTTTACCTGAAAATCTTGATACTACAGTATTTTTGTCAGAACCTTGATAAAACAGAACTTCAGTTTTTCTCACCACATGATTTTAAATATTTTAGAATGTAACCTTACGAAATTATGACTTCAGATATATTCCTTGATTCCCTAGTAGCTTGTAAAACTGTAAGACCCATGCAAACATGACAAAGAAATACTAAGAAAACTTCAAAATGTGAAATATTCTTTAACCTATCAATAAAAACATATGATTATTCTTCCATCTTTTCAAAGAACTGCAACTACATTAACACCTTGTTGGAATTACAGCTTTACTTCTATCTCCTTCAAGGTATAGGGAATGAATGATAGGGAGAAATAAGTGTTTCCTACATTGATAGGAAAGCTTTGTTTTTAACATGATTATATGATAAAACAGAAGGATGATCTATGGTTCAGTTACATCCTTTACCTCTTCCAAGATATATATAATATTATAAAATGTTTTATTCTAGTCTAAACAATTCTATATGATTTAACAGATTACATAAGATGCCAGCACATCTTTAAGGGTCAGCTTTCCTTTTGATATAAATCACCACAATTCTATCATCATGTAGACTATTCAGTATGAAGAGTAAAACATTTGTGTAGCTCTTCGAAAAAAAGAATGTTTAATTAGCATGTTTTTATCTCTGTGCAACTGATGAATTATAAACAGTTATTTTTAAAAGAAGTAAAATGTCAGATGGTCAGTAAGTGCCCTATAATTTATCATACTGTACTTTATCATATATGTTATTGTAGCATAGCATTTAATTATGGAATAATTTTCAAAAAATGTATTTTATATTAAAATTCAAAACAATTCAACAATTCAAAGTGAAATTTAAAATCCTACTTTTTAAAAAAAAAATCCAATTCTGTAACAGTAAATGTCGATTTTTTCATATAAAATTAATACCATATTTATGGGTTTTTTTCTTCCTTCTCCTCCCTATGCTCAGTAACAACTCCTTTTTTTTAATTCAAGAATCATAGAATGGTTTGGATTGGAAGTGAATTTTAAAGGTCATCTAGTCCAACCTCCCCTGTATTAAGCAGGGACATCTTTCACTAGATCAGGTTGCTCAGAGTCCTGTCCAACCCGACCTTGAATGTTTCCAGGGATGGGGCTTCTACCACCTCTCTGGGCAACCCGTGTCAGTGTTTCGCCACAGTCATCGCCAAAAATTTCTTCCTTGTATCTAATCTATATCTACCCTCTTTCAATTTAAAACCATTTCCCCTTGTCCTATCGCTACATGCCCTACTACATATCTGTCCCCTTCTTACAGGCCCCCTTTAAGTACTGGAAGGCTGCTATGAGGTCTCCTTGGAGCCTTCTCTTTTCCAGGCTGAACAGCCCCAACTCCCTCAGCCTGTCTTCATACAAGAGCCACTCCAGCTCCAGCCCTCATCTTCATGGCCCTCCTCTGGACTCACTCTAACAGCTCCATGTCCTTCTTATGTTGGGGACCCCAGAGCTGGACACAGTGCTCCAGGTGGAGTCTCACAAGAATAGAGGGGGAGAATCACCTCCCTTGACCTGCTGGTCACTCCTCTTTTGATGCAGCCCAGGATACCACTGGGTTTTTGGACTGTGAGCACACATTGCCGGCTCATGTCCAGCTTTTCATCCACCAGTATCCCCCAAGTCCTTCTTCACAGGACTGCTCTATCCCTTCATCCCCCAACCTGTATTGATACTGTGGATTGATCTGACCCAGGTGCAGAACCTTTCACTTGGTCTTGTTGAACTTCATGAGATTCACATGGGCCCACTTCTCAAGCCTTTCCAGGTCCCTAGATTCTAATATCCAGATAAAAACCAGCTAACATTAAGGCATGCAAATTACCAACAATCTTAGATGGTCTTCAGTGTTAAAAATCCTGAATTATGAACACTTAAAACACAGAAATTCCTGGATCAGGAAGCATTCCACATAGGCTGGAAAGAAAGGGTATTTAAGGGAAATATAAGTCTTCTTTTCCTTAGAGTGAATGGATGTCCACTTTCAGATCTGTCTCTCAAGTGTTCTTTGATCTCCTCTTTCCTTTATACTTCAAATAGAAAATAGTCCAAATGTAATCTTAAATTGGATCAAATCAAACCAGGTCATCTGTGCAAAGCTGCTTGTACTTTGACAAGGTCCTCCCCCTACCTCAGCTATCTGGGAGCAGTTCCCAACCTCTCAAGCAAGTTGAGGCAATTCTGCATTCCCTATGCCAAACGAATGCTGCATGAAGCAAAATTTGATGAGAACTTACAGAAGTTTCAAAAACTACAGCAAATCATATACCTTCAGTACGCCAGGCTAAGCAAAAGCATTACCTGCTTACATGCATGGTGTTAGTGCATGGAAGTTGAGGACATGATACTGTGTCAGGCTCGAGCTGAAGCTGCTGGCATACAGAAGGAAAGATTAATGGAAAGGATTTGCTTTACATATATTGGACACAAAAAAAAAAGTCTGCAGCTAGTAATCTGATTTTGGACTACAATTAAAGAAAAAAGCTACACAAGGGATGAGCGATTAACAGGTTTCATATCTTGATATCAGTCCTGGCATTAACTTTGTGTGCTATGTCTATGCCGTAACAGAGGGTGAAGTCTGCAGTTCAAGTAACCAAATATCTTTATGTATTGCAGGAAAATCTGTTTCTATCAAATGAGGAGCACAGAGGGTTTCTCATAGCCCATATGCTCCTTGAGGCAGTATTAATTCATACTGATGACTATTATTGAATTACTATAATAACAAATAAATATGACTAATAATTATTTAATTATTATCTTAAGTGTCTTATTTTGCATGGATGCTAGCCTTGTGGCAGATACTGTGCAACACACATCAATCAGGGAAATATCTGATACCCTGCTGTAACCTACCTAGCACTGCATTGACCTTTATCATGCTCAAGGAAGAGCCCAACATGAATGTTTTACCACAGCAGCTAATACCACAAGCTATTCCTTTGTTTAAATGGAAGGTGCTCATCTTTTAGCCCTGAAGCTATTGGTTTCAAATCCCTCTAATCTTGAGTGGGAAATACTGTATCATGCATCAATACCGTCCACACAGATTTTGTTAGAATGTCCAGTTAAAATACACAAAAAAGACCACTCCTGGAAATATGAAAAGCTGATTTCCATCACTCTTCCAAGATTTTAAGCAAAGTATTTTAAAGTAAAAATTCTCAAACACACTAAAACCTCACTTTTCTCTCTTCTCTGCTTTTTAATTTTAAATTGTGGCCAATTATCAATGATAATAAGGATAGAGAGAGGTACAAAAGAAGTTTCTTTTTGTATCTATACACAAATAGTATAGTATTTTTGTTTTGTAAAATTTCCAAGGAGCAAATGCCTCTCTCCAATACCACTGACAGAATATTACATATTTTCTGGTCCCCTCCTGTCTGTACAATACTTCTCCACCTTCAGAGCTTGCAAGCTGCCCTTCCTCTGGTTCAGAAGGTAGCTGGTAAGATAATTGTATTGATTTCTCTCCTGAGGGCGTCAGTAGGGACCCTATGGTCCCGGGTCTCTAGCTCCAAGGCAGAATGAATAGAATAAATGCTCCAAACTCCCCATGTATGGTCATGAAGCAAGAGTCTAAACCACTCATAGATGTAAAAGAAAACTTGCATTCCTGTAATATATACTTAAACGTGTATACATAGATACCTACATATGTACCTATATATATGCATACACCTTTATCAACTGACCTATGAAAATATAATGCATCTTCCTATAAGGCTTGACAGTCAGCAGCTGCCTGGGTGCAAGAACCTTTTTTTTTTAGAGTTTCATATGGAGAAAACAATTCAAACATACCTTTGTCTATGGGAAATAACAACAATTTTTATTCTAAACTTCAATAAAGCAAAAACCTTGATAAAGCAGAAATCTCAAGTCTCCCAAATGTCAATTATGAAACTCCAAATGCAAGTGAGTCCCTCAAAAGTTTGTTGAGGAATGGCTGACCACTGCTTTACCTCCCTGTCCACTGTTTTCTATCCCTTTTAGATAACAGACTGACTTTCCTGTTTAGGGTTGAAACTGTAAAGCTGGTCTTTCAACATCACCAGTCTGCATGCTGAATCCTAAGCTTATATTTACTGACCTGGAAAAAAAAAATCCCCTTTACCTTCTGAATCAGCAGTCATTTCAATGCTGTGCAGAACTCACAGAAGTAGATATACAAAATTTAACACCAGCACAAAGCACATGAGTAGCAATCAGAGCGATGAAGGGCTGGAACAAACAGTTTTATGAATCTGAAAGCTGCGTTGGAAGAATACTGATAGTCCATTTGCAAGTGGGAAAATTGCCCGAAACTTCAGAGCTGATTTTTTGGGAGGTTTGTGTAGAAGCTCTTGTTTGTTTTGGATTTCACTGCAAGAAAAAAATAACATGTTCATTTATGTATTTTACAGCCACTTGTGCAAGAATGAGAAATGCAAAGCAGTACACAAAAAGCAGCTAAATGTGTCTCGCTGTAAGAGTGTAAGTGCTTTGAGACAGTAAATACATGAGTAAAACCGACAAATTCTAAACATCTGATCTTTTGCATCAAGGCACTATGCAGTGCTCAGCATGTGGTCTAGAACCACCTATATCACTCATTGGAGAGAGAAGCACATTCCTACACAGAAACATTGTTCTCTGAAACTAGATGAACCTAGATAATCTCTGGGGTATAAATAAGTCTGTGCATCAAGGCCATACATAGCAAGATCCAGACCTAAGACTCAGGCTCCAGAACACCAGAGGGTTACAAATCAATAATGTGAAAAATAAATGCAGACTTACTAACATGCAAAACATGAATTTTGTAAACTTTTTAGAACTTGATTAGGCCATTCAGTCCCTGAAGTTTTGCTGAGGTTGTGTCCGAGCATGAATTTGCTCCAACTTTCTATTTTGTGAACATCCTCGGGATAAAAGACTGAACAGCTGAGGACTGTGGAAGTCTGTGAGGTACCACATTAAAAACACAGCAAGGCAGAAAGATGTAATTTTGTGCCAGGCTGCTATAGCATCTAATCATCCTTGAAATGTCTCATTTCTGTCATGAGCAAGTCTACTGTATGAGTGAGTAAAAGAAGTAGGAAGGAACAAATAATTCTAAAAATTCAATGTGGTTGATCAGGCACCATAAAAAATTCCTCATGTTTAGTATAAGCAAACAGACATGACATTATGCCAGCAGAAGGATGATTAAATGCTCCATCAGTAGAAAAGGACATGGAAAGTCCACTTGAGAGGAACGGAAGAAAAACTGGAATTACCAAGATATGGGGAAGAGAGAGAGATGGACCCAAAGGTCCCTTCTGTGGGCTGGCATGGGGCAGACCTGGTTTGACTCCAGCAATCCTGTCAGCCAGATAAAATGTACAAGTCCTAACTGAATTAAAACAGGAAGGGATTGATTCAAATTTTACATCTAATGCAAAATGGAACCCAAATCTGCAGATGAAACATAAGCAAAGTTCCATACTGGATGAAGCAATGAGGAACCAAGTACACATTGTCTACTCTTCCTTTAGCCTCCTCCCCATGACCTTCCCTTAGCCTTTTAAAACTAGAGATAACCTTTGAGTTATCCTTGAAATACTCTGCCACAGCTGAATTTAAACATGGGGGAAAAAAAACAATGCGTGCTCTTTAAAGTATAACCCAGGCATGCTACAAAAGTCAAGTTTTTCCTCCAAAATGAAATCATGGGCAGACTCTACCCATGCCTGTGAGGAAGCCACAGGCTGCCCGAGCACCCTGACAGTGTGACCAAGCCCGTGCAGGTGAGCAGGTCCCTGTGGGATGGCTGCTTCTCAGCAGTGCCTCTGGGCTGGTGCAACTGTGGCTGCGTGGTGGGAGCACTGGGTGCCCTGAGGTGCCCCTGGTCCCAGCCCTGCTTCCCCATCATGCAACATCAGCCTTATTTACACTCAGAGCTGCCAACCACGGTGCATGCTGCTGTTGCAATGGTGTGATTGAACCAGGCTGGTGAGTCAGCTCACGTGGCCAGGAAAGCTTCATCTCCTGCCCACTCCACTCCCCTTCCCACCCGCACCCACGCAGGTACTTGCTGAAATGGGTCATCCTGGGCCTCCCTGCTTTGCGGTGTTCTCAGCTTCTGGAGAATGACTGCTTCCTCTATACTTTAATTCTCCAGCTGTTAGAAGCACCTGCCCTTTGCTAGCTGTAGATGCCCGGAGCTCAAGGACATGAACTCATTTTTGAGGATGAATGTATTCCTCCCTCTCCCCCTCCACAGCTCCCCATTTCTCTCTTCATCCCACCTTCCTTAAACCCTCACCCCAAACTGCAATGCTCGCACCTCCTGTCTCTGAAAGAATCACCATAACTCAACTGTAAAAAGAAAAAAAAATGGTTTCCATGGCAAATTTGCAGGATTTAATCTTGTCACAAAAAGAAGAATTTTAACATTCTTTCCCTGTTTTAGAACATACTGGATAGCAAATGAAATTGTCTGTTGTGTGTTGACTTCAAGAGTATTGCACTGATTTATGTCCACAGAGACTTTGTCCCATTATTTTCTTATTTTGTTCTTGTAATCAGAAAGTTGCTTATCACTGCCCTGTGAAGAAGATTAACATAATTTAAACCAAGAGCTTTGTACAAAAGCTACTCAGAAGCCTGCAGAGTTTACTAGGAAATAGCAAAGTTTCTGGAGGTTTCTCTCTTCTGAAACTCCCCGTTGAAGTTCTGATTGAATGATATTATTTGCTATTCGGTTCTTCCCAGTGGTACTGGACACCCTCATGAAAATTACCCTTTCTTACCATGCTCCAAAGCTCTTTTGTGTAGTGGCTGCAAACATCTCATTTGTTAGCGTTGTGACCCAAGACACATTCAGTTTAGAAATGCAGTAGGACAGACTTCATTTTCCACTGGAACTTTAACAGTATCACACTGCCTTTGGCTTCAAACACTAATTTTTTCCCCTGTATGAATTCAATCAAATTGATCTGGGAGGAGAGAGCCTTTCTGCCTGGCACCAAGGCTGCGTACTCTTCAGTTTTGCAAGTACAGATATAAACACATACAAAGAAAGCCTGCAAATGATCAAAGATGATTAAATAAATGGATCTTTTGTTTTCTGTTTCTTTCAGCCTGGGTATCAAATGTTGCTGATAAATAGCTCCTGTTCCACTCCATGATTCCACCTTCTGTGATTCACCTTCTTCAGAGGAGATACCAGGCAGTAAATCTTCTAGATACATTTCCAAAAAAACAGCACCCACACTGTTAATAAAACCACCTCTATACTTCACTGACACTTATATTTCCTAGCATAGCACCTCTTTCCTTGAGAAACAATAAAAAGGGGAAATATTCGGAAAAAATCTCAGTCTGCATTTAATTTATGTAAGTGAAACAAGGTTTTTGATTTCTGGTTTTCAGTTGGATTGCTTCTGATATCTAGAGGGATTTTCATGTAAAAGCAAAATCAGTATTTGTTTATTTGTAGATAACTCATTGAACAAAAACCTATATACTGAAAAAGATTAACATGTACAGGTAGAACTGAGTTACACAGGACTGATGTTTTTTTAAACTGTAAGCAGACTTTCCTTGATCACCTAATGCAAAAAGCATTAGGGATTTTTGAGGATCCTGGCCACACTTGCCCCCCCAGAATAACTGCTTACTGCAGACAGGAGAGAAAATACATTACAATATTTGTAAAACTTAATATATATGCAAATTTTTTTTTTTCATTCCATTACGATTTCTAGAAAATGTTCGAATGAGAAGTAGACCAAACATGCAAAACTCAGATCTAAGTTTTTGAACCACTTCGCATTTATAGAAAAACCTACAGAAACACAAAAGTATTTGTTTGGACTATCTTATCTGTTCTAAAAAACACTCACGCAAGAACTTTAGGACTATTTTTCATTTGTGACATAGCAGCTTCTAGAGACTTTGGTGGAGATCAGGGTCCTTTCCACCCATGAGACTAATTCTGTTTCATCATCAGCTTATAAAGGCCTAAACATAAGGATCCTTGTGGCACCACTAGAATACAAATAGTAACAGAAATGGCAGTTCCTGCTCTAAAGTGTTTTGGGTTTTTTTTAAGAAAAAACAATACAGTAATCCTAGATAACTAGGTATTATCCTCTTTACAAATACGTTAAAATATTAGATGAATGGGAAATGTTCATGTTGTGACAAAATTTTTCAGAGAACATTCATGAGAGAGGCACCTTAGTTCTGTTGGGTTGGCTCAAAAGCTGGTCAGAGTCCTTTGAATAGCTTATTCTAAATCTATCAGGTTAAGTCTAAACAGAAGAGATTCCGAGAAGAATCTCGGGATAAGAAAGGAAAGTGTTTACAACCCATCTTAATGAGGATATAGTGAACCTGGAATTCATCTGTAAATAATTTGTCATCATGCTTCCACCTCTTAACTTTTTACCTCACTAGTGACTGGTGAAAGGAAAGAGGGGAAATCATTTGGCATCAACAAAATCTTTTGTTATAACTGGCATTTTTTCAATACTTTCCCAATATAGAGGAGCTTTTATTTTTCTTATATTGCTTGTGAGTCATAGACAGTGAAGTGGAAGATGTAAAATTTCATTCAGCATTGCTTCTCCAAGGATCCCTTCAACACGTTAGCTAGCACATCAACAAATTATTTTTGCAGATTAATCAAATCTGCATTTGTCCTGAGTGTGATGCTAAGATTAAGTCCTACTTACATAGGTCCTGATGGTTTCATTTATTTCAGCACACCCAAATTCACACGGTGGCTCTAGAAGGCATTTTTAATTGATGGTAATTGCGTGTCGGCCTCCTAATGAGTCAGATGAGCTCTTGCTTTCCTTCTGCATTCCAATGAATTCATCTGGGTGTGGGAGCCGGGGAAAGCTTGTTAAATATAGAGCCCTGGCACTGAGAGACAAGTGCAATGCTGCAGGACTGCTGCTATTTCTTAAGAGTTTGGGCTGGGCTAGAGGTGTCCTCGTTATCATTTCATATTCTTTCATAACTTTTTTTCTAAATCCAATAGGGGAACTAGACAGTATTAAACATACATCAATGTGATTTACTTGGTGCCTTCATTTTCACCTTCAGAAATACAAACACTCCGTGTGTCTCTCTTTCAGACAGATGCTGCTACCCCTTTTATAGCCACTTGCATGAAAGAGGTTAATCTCATTAAAAAGCTTATAAAGCACAGAACTTACTGGAAAAAATGGAAAAATGTCTACTCATTAATTACTGAACTGGCTTTGCTAAATCTTTGCAACAGAGTGCTTCAGTGCAATTGCAACTCTTTTTCTTGGTTCATTACATACAACTAATATTAATTGAATAAACAAAAATCATATCTTGAAAATATACTCATGGAATATCATCATCTGTCACCTTTACGAAAAGTACAACTGCACGGTATGCATGTATCTTTACTTTATACATACTACTCATCTACAAACACTGCACAGCGCACATATTTCTGGAGGTGATATACATTGATTTGAATCATGATTCTACAGATCTTCTGGCCAATCTCCACCCCCACACACATACAGTACACTCCATATCTCAGTGTAGTTTTGCTTAATTCATCATAGAAATGCAAGTAGGGCTGATCCAAAAACCAGAATGTTTTCATCTCTATATGAAAGATCTGTAGGAGCTCTATAGGCAACCTGAAGCCACCATTCAAGTCTCTGGGTTTCCAGTCTGAGAATCACCCATCTGGAAGGCTGCTTCAGCAAGTGCCGTTTGGTGATAGTACAGTCTATTACATAGCAGAGAATTTAGTTTGGAGATCATTTGGGTTTTTTTGTAGGAGAAAGTTTCAAAGAGCAGAGAGGACTGCAATAACAGAACAGCCGCTTAGGAGTGAGCTCCATGCTCCGTATGTCAGAAATTACTTTATAATAGGAAACCAATAAATTTGATGTGGAAAATACGTCAAAGTCATGTTGCGGTCTTCAACAGTAAAGCCTGGCCACAATATACTTGCAGTCATGACATGATGAAGAACATTTCTAGTTCATTTCAAACAACATGCTCGGGCTAAATTGTCAGGATATAAATTAGATTTACCTAATGATTAATATATGCTATACTAGCTCAGCACAGCTTTTCAGTTGTTGCCTTTGGTAACATTTCAGACAGGTCTGTGCTGAGGACCAAATCCTATTGAACTTCTTGCAACTATTAAAAAGGGGTCACAGAAAGAAATTTAATTATGGCCAATTTTAGATTATTACTAGTTAAACAGGCTAGATTCCTGAGCTTAATTTTGTTTCTTGCTCAGAAAACACTGCAGAAACCAGTAAGGGATGTAAATGAAGAAGGCAGGTATGTCTCCAGAAGGAAAAAGAGCTCAGGGTGTTCTTTTCCCGGGTTTTTAATTGTAACTTTTTCTTCTTTTCCATGGAGCAGCTGCAGTAGCTGGCCATATATAATGGCTTGGCAGTGGCTTTACAGATATTTGCTGGCAGCAGAGGGTAGGACAATGTGAGTATCTCAGGCTTGGGTTCAGGCTGTGGTGGGAGCACCTTCTTCCCACACACCTCAGACTTCACATTCTCTGCACCAACTTGTCCCCATCTCTTCTACTAATTCCTGGCACTTTCTTCCTGCACTTGTTGCCTTTGCCTATTCAATCAGTCCTAGGCTACTGTTTAGGAGTCCTAGCCCCAGCCTCCTCATCCAGCTCATCCTTTGTCTCTTCTTTTTCCTTTTTCTATTCCCTCTTTCACACACAACCCACTCAAATACACACTTCACACCTGTGGTCCCAGGTCTCTCTCTCTGGTTCCTCACTTGGCCTGCTTCCTTCCTGCCTCCATCATATCTTGGTTTCTTCACCTCTTCACCTGGTTAGACAAGATGTGATCTGCACATCTCCACTGGGATGTTGATAGAAAATGGAATTTGGGATTTATGCCCCATAAAATAGTTGCATAAAGTATTGCACCTACAACCTGCTAGCAAGGGAAAGGGAGGTGGTGTTGCCCTCTGTACCAAAACCACTCACATTACAAAATGCCTTAAAAAGGAAAACTCAGAGTTATTTTCCACATACAAATAACTAAAAACACTTATAATTAAAGCCATCTTCTGCCTATGTATAATGGTCATCTCCAGGTTCTCCATGTCTTCACTTGATCAGTTCCCACAGCTGCTCTATGGCTGGCCATTTGCCACTGCCCCAAGCAACTCCTGCGATCGGCACTGCCTGAAGGGTGCACAGCATCTACCTGAAAGCCCTGTTCATATAAACAGGACTGGAGTGAACGCTGTGCACAAAGGGATACACAGCGTTTCTTGGGATCAGGCTCTGCAGTAGTACAAGTCCTTGAACCTTGCTCTTGATTATCCACTTTTCTCCTCTAATCACTAGAAATAATGTGCCTTTCAGTTCCACATAGCTTTACATTCCCCTCCATGCTTATTATTCGGTTGTATTTTAAGTGCTCTTCCAGTTTTCCCTCTGCATGTGACCACCCACTTCTCCACCTACAGTCTCTATAATGTGATTTCTATCTGCTGTAGCTTATAATGGTTTAAATTATGTTAATTGTATTCAGAGATTAAAGTAAAAATCAGTACAACTATTATTCTGCCCATATACTGTACCAGTGCTGGTGGTTATTCACTTCAGAAATGAACATGGCTAATAAGATAAGAAAATTGCACTTGCATGCAGTTAGTCAGTTTCATATTTAATTAGTGAGAAAAAAATTATTTCTATGACTTCTTATTGAAGCAAAATTAACTCTTTTGTCTCTGACCACGCTCACTGTCGAAACTCCAGTTTGTACCACACAAAGTGCTCTCCACAGCACCTTGAGATTTGGTTTCCTAAATCATTTAGGCTGTTTCAGCAAGCATTTTTTTCTTGAAATGCCATGGGCAACCACATCTGTAGGGACCATCGAGGTCCATACAGAACACACAGAACACCCAGGATGTGGCGCATTCCCAACAACTTCGCTTGTTATAAAAGCACTGGAGTTCATTCCACAGACATTTCCTAGTCTAATTTTGTTAATGTGTCATGAACAGACTGATCTCCAAAGCATCCTCAAATTTAAGATTAAACTTCTTAAACATTTACTGTGGCAACCAAAATGTGCTTTCAGAATTTAAGATGGCCATGATATGCTGTCAGAAGAGGCCAACACACTCCCACACTTGCTATAAATAATGAACCAGAACACAAGTACAGGCTAGATTTAACTGAATTTCTTCAATCACTGCAAAGTACACTTTGCTACATGTTGAAGAGAGAATGTGTCACAACACATTTTGCATCAAGTGAAGAATCTATCTATGAGAAACACTTCTGGTTTGGATTTCCCCCCAGCCAGCATCATGGCAGGGACCTTCTCACTAAAAGTGGTCTAAATCCCAATCTGAAGCAAGTGGACACCATTTCACGGAGGCAAATAGGGTCTCAACTATCTGTATACAGGTGGAGCTTGCCATGTGGAGCTTAACTGTGGTTGCAGGCACTGAGAGCTCTTGTACTCACCTGGTTTCTCTGACAGAGTTGACAATACCTTTTTAAATCCTCTAGTTAGTTTTTGATAAAGCCATGGGTGATGGCAGAGAACCAAGTCTGCTGGAAGGGTTTGATTTTGTTTGCATGTCACCTTTCAGAATATTCAGGGCTGAGGTTTTCAAAAAGCACTTGTCAGCAATGATGAAACCCCTGCTGCAAAACCAGCATTGTGTCCTGTGAAAGACAGTTCAGGTGCAGACTATTTAATGTCAGGGCACTTCTGGACTTCGTGTGTCCTAGGGCTGGGATACTTCTGGAATATTGTCTTATAAAAGTCAGTTAGCTTGCCTTGATTCACTGAAATCTGAATACTCTTGGTTGCACACTGCAACTTTATCCAGCTGTGATTCCAGAGCTACCACAGGAGACTCAAACCCAAAGCAGGTTCAGCCAGGTCAGTGCAAAGTGCCTATTCCGTTTAGCCTTTTCTTTTCACAGCATTTTATAGCCATCTCCAAGTGACCTATGATGTAATTGCTACCAAAGATGTAGGGCAATGGAAAACCAATGATAGCTATCAGAGACAATCCACCTTTCCTGTTACTGGACTTTCATTCTTTATTTTCTTTGCTTCATGCCTCTTCTTCTGATCCTGAAAAATGTATTTCTTTCTCTAACACTCAATATGCTGATATGCTCACTATACCTTGATCAGCTACAGGCTACATGTCCATACTGCGTATTAAACACTGTAATTTTAAGTAACTTAAAAATTAGGTTAATTTTTAAAACAATTCCATATATTTATCCCTCAAAAAGCCCTGGAGAAGTCATACTGTTCTACACTCCCTTCCCCAGCAGTTTCAAAACACTATTTTTATACACACACAGGTATGTGCATGTTGTTATCCTCCCTGTCAACAGGAAGACTTATGGGTGAAATTTGCATTTTATCACCATTGTAAACCCTACAGTGCATTTGCCTAGAACATCAGGAACATCTAATCCGTTAGCACATGCAGAAGAACCTTTTTTTGTAATAACAAAATCTGGCTCTCTGCCTGGGATGCTGAATTTATTTCAAGCAAGCATGGTTGTGGGGATTTAAACACCTGATTTATAGTTTTTACCATTCTCCTTAGTGCATTGAAAGTGTTTCTGAGCATGTGACTGACGAAACCAGTAAGAATTTGGAATGGCCTGAATTTAAGAGATACAGATGTGTTACAGAATCGTATTATTTTTAGAATAGCTTCAATTAATTATCCTGAAGCACTGCAATCATTGCAATGGACAGTACTTTCGGAAAAAATGTGTAGTTATATTTATGTGACACATCCCAAGATGCATAGCTGGGGTAGTGCCTTGGCATGAAATTACTCAGGTAGAGGGCAATCTGCTTCAGCACCTTCATCTGCTTAAAGCGATTATTTGTCCCTTCCTTTTCCTTCTGCAGCTTCCAGTTTCTGTGGCTTCCTGGACCTCCAGGGTTGCTCCACACCACCTTGCCTGTCACGCTCTGCCACATCTGTCTATCCACAGGGGTTCCTTCTTCTGCCTCCCACTCCCCAGGCCATGCCAAGTCTTTGTACCTTTTCAGGGCAATACCATCTGTACTCTCTCCATGCTCTGGAGCCCAATGTTAGTCTCTGCTGTTTGCATACAGGAGAGGCAGGCTCATCCTGCCAGGTGCCATGGAGAACATTAGCAGGGCAACCCATGATCTCAAATACGACAAAAGCCAAGAAGCTTCTGCTATGCCTGGTGAGGTAGAGCCTGCGAGCACGGCCAGCAAGAGAGCTCAGCAGAGCAGCACACAGCAGACCAGCAACAGAGCACATCCTAACCTGATGAGTTATTACACTCAAGTGTGTGCAAACATTCAGCTCATTAGCAGTCTGATGTAAACTCCAGTCCCATTATAGTCAGCAGCAAAAGTCTGCAAACTGCAGTGGGGAATTAGAGTTTAATGGAACTACATTAGCACGAGTTACCTTCCCTAGGTAGTAAAGCAACCAAGCTTAAAAATAGTTACCTCACACAGTGACCTTCTCCTTTCTGACATGATCTGTTTGACGTTGCTCTTCAGGAAAGAAGTTCCGCACTCCCCTAGCTCACCAATATGTAGCTTTGTATAAATCATTCCCATTAATGATTATGTCTTCCTGATTTGGAAACCTCAACATGAAGTGTATGACAATTGCTCTGTTAACAGGGAAACAGGTTTTGTAGCAGTAGCATCAACTGTAGCCCTAAAAGAGTGCCAGCCCAGTCATTACTGGGTAAAAAGGTGGGTCTGAATAGCTTGAAGTGATAGGATTCCTATCAAGTTTGGTCACACTGTCACTGTGGCTGTGCCCATGTTCTAACTTGAATTTACCTACTAGGAGTCAGCCAGTCTCTTTAAGTCCTGTACCTAATTTTTAATTGTATCCACTTAAATTTCCTTGGAATTCTGATACTGGGTCACTCAATGAAGCATTTGTGCTGCCTTCAAGGAAAAGCACTGAGTTTAAACCCTTCCCCCTGGAGGGGAAGTCGAATTATGTATGAGAATTAGCAGTGATAGGCTGTGGTCCAGATCTGAATAATGCTCAGTTTTACAAGAGATTAAGACTAGGGCTCTGAAAACAAAAAATATTTGTTGCTCTGCAAAACTAAACACCTCAGTAGATCTTAAACGCTTCAATAAAATGGGCTGTCCCTGGGCTCCTCTCCACCCCAATAACCTCAGCTGGGCACTAGGGATCTCTTTGCATTCCTCCCACCTTCATTTTGGTTTCTTACACAATGCTGCTGTAGACCTTCTGTGTGCCTCCTGGGGACCCTCTGTACACACAGAAAGGAAGAGAAGGATCAGGCTTGGCAGAAGATAGAGCTGAACAGTTTTTTTCTGCTGATGAAGCAACAAAACGTCACAGAGCAATTTGTTTTTGCCTGAAGTAATGATTGCAGTGTCGCAGGAAAACAACTGGTGCCAGAAAGTTAATCATCAGACTCTTTGCACACTTGCTTCCCACACACCGAAAATCCAGTTCAGTGTGTTAGTGCAAGCTCCTCATACTGCCATTGAAACCATGAAACCAAAAACCCTGAAATAACCTTGGATTTTACCATCATTTTTTCCTGTGATTTGCCTTAACTGGAATCAAGGTATTGCCAGGTAAATTAAACCCACGCTGGTGGATCACTGCTGAACCACTTAAATTGAAATACACTTCAGTATTTTATTTTGCTATTATACTGAAGTATTAATTACCAAGCTCATCTAGAAATGCTCAAATGGAAAGCAACGCAGCCACTTATCACACAGACATAAAGAGATCACTTGTAAGGATTGTATAGTTAAATGATGGAGACATCCTGACTACCACTTAGGAAAGGTCTTTTTGGAAAGGACTGGAAACACAGGGAAACACACAAATCTTGTCTGTTGAAAGCTCAAATCCTAATTATTCTTACTTAATGATAACTCATAGCATAACTCCATGCAGCTGAAGAAATAAATCCCTTACCTCCTTATGAGTCCAAGAATAGCTCTTTCTCCACACAGCAATTGATGAGAGCCTTGCCCAGATTAACCTGAGTGCTTTCTAGGGCACTCTGCTTGGAGAATCTCATCTTTCCAGTATTTGTTATGCTTATCTGAACTTTTGTTTAACTCCTTTGCTCCTCTACATTTCTTCCTGAAATATTGATTTTGATCAGATGCCAGAAAGAGGGTGGAGCTTTCCAACTCTCAAGCCACGGCAGCTGGGACTGCAAGGATTAAAGACATCAAGGAAGAGGGCGACCGGTTCTCTAGAATCAGCACTTCACCGCCACTGCTGGGAGATTTCATAAATGTTCACAGCCATTAGCTAATTACAGACGCCTGGATCAGCTCCCATCTCACTTGTCTTTTGCAAGGCCTTTCTTCGTCCATTTGCCTTGTCACAGTTTGGATTTCTTGTTAGAAAACATCAATAGTCAGAAAGTTAATGAAGAAGTTACAAGCCCCATCGACCTGTATCACGGTGTCTTGGAGCCAACTCCACAATGCTGCACTATAAGAAAATCTGGGGAGCCCAGGGTGTGTTTGTTGTGTTGTGCAGCCAGAGCCCAAGCAGCTGAGAAGCACATTCATGGGGTTAAGGTTCAAGTACAGCCTCCACCCCCCCCACTCCTCCCAGGTTTCAGCTTTATTTAAGAGCCTGTCTACCCCAAGTAATACAAATTTGGAAAAAGTGTCCAGCTACATTCCTCTTATGCAGCTTCAGATGACATCTGCAGCAAGGCAAATACACAAATTAACAATAAAAGCGTATCTCATATCCCCTGAGACTGGAGGCTTGGTTTTCTTTAGCAAAACTTCATTTCTCTTTCTTGGATACTGAGAAGAGCTGGATTCAGCTGCAAGCAACTATTTAGCTGTTGGAGCACAGTGGTGGATGCTGAATTCATCTCAGCGCTGGTTCAACAAACTCACGCTCCTTCCTTCTGCAGGACTTCTCAGTGGCAGGGCTGTCATGCAGCAGGACCAGCAGCTTTCCTTTATGTGCCCTGGAGGACACTCGTGTTCTTACCACATCTTCCTCCCAGAAAAAGTCAAATGCTTGGATTATTTGTTGGGAGAGGTCATCTTTCTTCAGAGTCTCAGCCAGGCATACAGACGCCATTGGAAAGGGAACCATGAGGTGCTGAACTCAGCTCTGTGCCAGGCTGGACCCAGAACTTAACTTCACTTTGAACAGGTTTGAAAGATGAGCACACGTATCTAAGATGGTCTCAGGGCATTTGGATAAGAACAGCTTGTACCTCCCTTGGTAGGCAAAAGTAGGTCAACTAGTATTGTCGGAAAAACACACATTTGGGTGTAGCAAACTTCTTCAGGCGTATGGTATCACTTTCAGTGACATGACTGGGCAAAATTTGGAGATTTAGCAGTTCTTCCAGTCTAGGAAACATGTGGCTTCAGCCATGGTTAATCATATTAACTATGCTGTACAAACTTCTCCCTTGCTTAAGGCTAAGACAGGTCTGGAGATCAAGAAATACAATTCTGTTTCTGATAAGATTTAGCTTTGTATTGTGTTTTCTTCATCTGAGATATATGAAGCACTCATTAAACATGAAATGGCTGATCTCGGCAAGGTCTTTTTGAAACAGATGAATACCACTCATATATTTATGCTGGAAGCTGGGGCACGGGGAAGCTATATGGATGGACTACTGCCATGTGTTAGTAAAATCAGGACATCTTGCTTTTTCATTATAGTTATCCAGCTGCAAGTTTTTCTTTAGTATTTCATCCATAGACTTCTCTGGTTTCAGTGAGAAAGAAGCTTGGCTGGCTCTCACTGAGCTAGGTTTAAACTAAGTTGCTTAGAAGCAAGGTAGCTGTGCTGGTTTTGAAGATGGGTTTCTGCCCTTTCCCAGATATTGAGATGATGGGTTTCCCAGTGGCTGCTGATTTTGCCATTTCCCAGCTAAAGTCTCATTGTGAGTTGCAGACTACACATCTCAGAGCTTCCCATTTACCCATAGCATCTCCAGTGGAGATGCAGCAGTTCTTTTTCAGGAATTATTCATATTTTATATTCATCCCTGCAGACTCAACAGGGAACTCAAAAGCAATGAGAAACTTTCCCTCTACAAGAGAGTTTCAGCTCAGAGGTGAAACCTCACAGCTGGCTGGCGACCAATCCTTCACAGTATCTAAATTTCACAGCTGTAATTCTCTATTTCCAACCGTGGAAACAAAGACACAGGTGAGACTGGCATGCCTTTACCACTCCATCCTCCCAAGTTATGATTTTACTTCAGATTTTCAGACCTGGATCTCAAATACTGTCAAAACCAAAGAATGCCAAGCCTGTGTGAGCTCACTATCCCACTTCTTTTTATCCGCAGCTCCCGTTGAATTAATTTTCCCTTGCAGACTTCATACTAGCTTTCTTGGGTCTCCCATGGACCTTTCTGGAGTACCCTCTTGCCTCCTTCCCCTCTGTGAACATGGGGTCTTCAAGCCTGGTGAAACAACAGTGACCAGTGGCAAGCAATGCATCCTGTTAGCAGGGGACAAACCATCAGGAGCTGACAGGAGCCAGCAAGCAGCTGTGGTGCCCATGTTTTAGAAAGCCCATGTCCTGCTCCCCATCTGCACCCTCTCTACAGATCCCTGCCATTTCACTCCTGTTGAATTCTTCCACTTTCGGTTTCTCCAAGTCCTACACTTTTCAGCCCAGCGTGTGGAGCAGGAAGGAGACGGGCTGCATGGCCCGTGGGATTTCACAAAGTGACACCACTCTCCTACTGTGGCATCTTGCTCCTCTTGCTCTCACAGGCATTGGTTAGGGTCCACCGGGCAAGCAGGGCTTCGTGAAGAAAGCTTAGCTCAGGGTTGAGCCTGTCTGTGCAGGACCATCTACACAGTAAGCTGCTGAGGGCCTAAGGGAAGAGTCCTAGATGGTTAATGAGCTTGCTCAAAAGGACAACCAGTGAGGGCTTTAGGATTTTGACAGAGCAAAAGAAGCACAGCACTGACCCAGGGCAAACAGATCTGACTGTGGAGCAAAAGCCAGGCTCAAATGTGTCATTCATAGGTAAACTGCACCTTGCCAGAGCACCTGGGAACTTAGCATAGAGCAGCATCCATCCCTGGGACCCTGCAGTGGCATGGAGCACAGTGGCCTGCCAGCCCTCCCTGTCAGTGTGCCTGGCTCAGGAGGGGTAATGTGTCAGGATATGTATGTCACTGCCAGCATCCATGGGGAATCCCAAGCCTAAAAACCCCACAGAAGTATTTTATATCCCCACCTACTGCAGTATTGTAGGCTATAAATTTTGCATGTGGTCACTGTACTCTTCTAGAGAGTGTAGGCGGCTGTCAGCTTACTCATCCTGGATTTATTGGCAGCAATGAGAGGAGAGAGGAAGCTCTTGCCAGGGACCAAGAGGACAAGCCTATTCTCAGCACTTTAGAGGACTCTCCTGTTGGTGGTTAGATTCACTGGAGTCCCCACAGACTCCAATGAATGCCACCCTCCCCAAACCTGAAGATGACCCACCTCTGCAAGCAACACCCTCATGTTTCCAGCAAAACCCACTGTATGCAGGCATACAGAATGGTAATTCAACAGTAGCACCCTCATGGCCACTGATGTGGAGCTCAGGCAGAGCAATCAGCACAAGCTCTACCTCCTTGCATGGAGGCGATTTCTCAGGGCAGCATCTGACCTCTGAAGCAGAAAAGGAAGATTTGGGAGAAACAGCAGTCATGGGCTATGGCTGCCTTGGGCTGAGACACGCCAGCGGACAGCAAGTTCCAACTGCCAGAGGTGGGAAGCCTAAATAAGGGCCTCCAAAGACTCTCTGATCCCCATAAATCCTCATTTTCCAGTTGAAGTAGTAGTAGAGACTGCAAAACCATGAGCTGGAGTTGCCAGCATTTTCCTCTGTAGCTGGTTAAAACGTATGGGGGGAGAGTTTGCTGGAGCAGGACAGGAGACCCAGAGTGAGTCTGACTCTGTTGACTTCAGAGACACACCTCCATACCCCCAAGCTCTCCTCCCCTCCAGCACAGAAAAAGATTTCAGCATTCATTGATAGCACCTTCTTTCTGCTATGGCAGGAGTCTAAAGCACCATGGATAGCCAGCAGGTAATGATGGTGCTCACCGGTTGGTTCCAGTTCCTGGCTCTCCAAACCACAGCTACCGGTGCCAGGCTATGATTTATTATTAAATAAATAAGAGTTTCCTCACTGTCCTCCATGGATTTTAGCATTTCTTTCAGAAACAAGAGGATTGTTTGTTTGTTCATACCTATGAAAGGAAAAGGTGCCTTGACCTGGAGCGCGCTTCTATGAAAGCCAGGCAAGAAAACATCTCAGAAGAAAAGGAAAAGCAAGGAAAACCAGAACTGTTTCCTTACATTATTCACATGCACTCAGCTACCTAAAGACAGTTGAGCTCAATTCAAGCATCTCACATTGTGCAAACATGTGAGCATCTGGCAGAATGCATAACTTACATGTCGCTGGTGTGAGTGAGTGGAACTCTTGCATTCAGCAAAGAGCAACAAGTATCATGCCATATAAATAAGTGACAGCTTTGGAAATGGATTCATTTTAGAAGAGCCTGTCAACTTGAAACCTAGCCACGTTGCAAAAAAAGCGTTTCAAGACATTTTCAGGTTCCGTCTCTGAATTTTCCTGATCACTCTAAGCATCTCATTTTGGTGTCATTTAAATGTGCTCTCTCTTGTTCTGTTGTGAAGAATCCACCAAAAAAAAAAGCTACAGAGGAAAACCAATCATCTGTGCAGCTTTACATGACAAGACAAAACAAGGAATGTGTCATGATTGAGAAAAAAACTAACAAGATGAATCGACATGAATGTAGCTGGTCTAATAATTGTTCCAAGAACTGGAGAGGGAGAGCAGAAGGTGTTAGATGATTTTATCCTTGTAAAACGACTCTCTAACATACCTGCAATAAAACAGAGCCTCATCTGTTTACCAGGCCAAGCAACTCCAATCCTGCAAGCTATGCACAGACCCCTGAACTGATGCGGAGTTGCAGTATTTTGATTCAATTTAATTTATTTTTTTTGTTACTGATTAACAGCCCAGTTTAGAGCCGCCTTCGATGTGCTGTGCCTTGGTACAGGGAACTGGGATTTCACAGAGCTGTCTGCAGCAGCACCGATTCCAGGCAAGAGGGTCTCAAAAGGCTTTTTTGCATTTCCCACTTTGGCTTCATCCAATGCTAAAAAATGAGGCTGTTTAAGCATAACTCACAGTTATCTCTTTCAGCTCGTCTGTAAAATGTTAAATGTGATGTGTTTCCATTTAAAGATCCCTTCGCACTGCGAGAGCCACGTGAAGCAGCCTCTGTAGACAGAGCGGTGCCCAAATTAGTCTAACGTGGAAGGAGGAGGAAGAACGAACCTTTGCAAAGGGCGCGGTGAAATTGGCCCGGTGGAAGAGGGCCCGTTCCTCGTGTGGGCAGGCAGCACCATTGGCCATGGGCGACTGTGTCCACCCTGGTGCCAGCCAGCTTCTGGGTTCCATGCTAGGAACCCGGCGAGATGTGACTCACGCCGTCCCCTTGCCGAGAAGGAGGACCATCTGCTAGTCATGAGCAGATGACAAATTCACTGCATTGCGTCTTGTCGCTACTTCCAAATTTGTAAGTAAACACATTTTGTAACCTCGCTCAGAATATTTGAGAGCTTCGAGAATGGAAAAGTTTAAATTTATGTAACGCACGGGGCGGGGGGAGG
>VZRW01003884.1:125000-269390 GCA_013398125.1 Aegotheles bennettii | reverse complement strand
CTGTGGCGGGCAGCCCCTCCATCCCGGCGCACCCGGCTTTCGCGGCCGAGCCCGCTCCTGGCAGGGCCTGGTGCAGTTCAAGGCCTCCTGCAGTGCCAGGGGCGAGGGAGCCCGGCAGCACCGGGCCGAGGGCTTCGGCACCAGCACCCGCCTCGACAGCAGCCTGTGCGGCTCCTGCGGGCCAGGCCACGGGTCGAGGTGGTACCAGCACACGGAATTCAGGCTCGTGTATCCAGAGGAGTCCAGGGGGTTTAAACAGCCGTATCTCACCATCTCCCAGCCTAAAGATTGAGAGAAGGAACACAGAGTGACTAGGAAATACTTCCATTTGACTTCCAAGGGCATTCTCCAAACAACGCATCCCCGTGCTTTTTGAGGACAAAAGCCTATGGTAAACAGCAGATTGCATTAATTTCACCTATGGAAGCTGTACACTAAATGCAGACATAAGAAGGGCCAAAATCACAGGACCATCCTCACCTTAGATGAGTTCAGCCCTTACTGCTCTTGGAGATGACAGAGTCTCCACTGAACGTAACGGTTCTGTTTTGAGAGAGGGACTGTCCTTTTCCAATCGATCTCATGGTGACTAACGCTTTTCTCCAAGTCTCTGCCATCTGGGCCAGACCGACAGGATGATGAAGGACTAAACCATGCTGTCTCTGAAAATTGAAATCGGGGAAGTAGGGTGATGATGAGCCCTGTGGCTGTGCAATTCACATGTTAGCTAGCCCAAGGAAACCCTCTGTTGCTATTCAGCCTCCTCTGTCCCAGCTCTTTGTACTCCACAGTGCCTGACTGATTTCCTGACATGGGCAGTTTTCAGCACCTCTGCTTCTCCTGGGTTTCAGTAATGCCAATCTTCCAAATGCTGGAAGATGATGCAAGACATCCTAGCCTGTTCTAAAACTCCTTGATGTTTGTTTGCACCTGAGTGAGGAGAGCAGAGCAGCTACAGACCAGGGAAGAAAGTCAAGAGACCAACAAGGAACCTCTGCAGACCAGCTTGTGAAATCACAAGAGGTGGTGCACAGCCCTGGGGAAGGCACCAGAATAATTCATTGGCAAGGTACCCATGAATCAAGCCATCATCCTCACTTGGTGGTCTGCTGGCTTCTCCTCCTTGCTCAAGTCTTCCTTCTGAAGATGCTTCTCATCACCCACCCCACTTTCCAGGGACTTATGCAGCTGCTTATCTCTCCTGCTCCTCTTCTGTCTCTTCAGACTATCTCTGTGCAACCTCACCTATAAGCACAATTTAATTTAATTTCCCTGTCCCTGGTGATTTACAGATCTGCTTCCCTACTCCATCTATGCCAGTGGAGGCCTGTCCCCCTGACACCACCCAAAAGACACCTTCACCCCAGATGAAGCCCAGGGTGGTAGGAGCAGAGCTGCTCAGTTGTCAGCCCTGGAACATACTGCATGGCCTCAGGAGCATGCTGCCTGTCCTGCAGACACCCCTTGGAGATATCTTTGGCTCAGACTTCTTCTCACATCCTCAGTGATTTTATTTTTTTCTGCATACCATCTTTACACTGTGGCCTTTCATATCCTTTGAGCTAAAATTCCTATGCAGGCTTCTGGCATTTCAAATCTCAGCTACTCCTACCTCCTTTTCTTTCTGGCCCTGACAAACACTGTCTCATCCAACTGGTACCCAGCTTGAACACTGCTACAAGCATCGTTTCCTCACGGGTGGCTTTGGCTCTGCTGCTGCTGCCTCTGCCCCCCTTCCCCAGCTCTGCAACGTGCAGCAGAAGCTCCTTCCCTCTGCTCTCAAGGCCCCCCAGTGTATCACTCACTAACCATATATATGCTATAATTTCTGCTTTAAACTAGCCCATACAAGCCTCTCTTGCCTACTTGATAAGATTTTTCAGAGAAGCACATTTGCCTGTTCACTTCCACCCCTCCTGTGTGAGACAGGCACACCACAAACACCTGTGAAGCCGCTTCCTTATCTTCTGTCAAAATCATCATTAAAAGCCTCCAGGATGCTCTCAGAAAATCCTCGCTGGGGACTGTCCCTGTGCTGATCTGCCAAACGCTGCTGTTCCATCGTTTCCTTCTGTTTTCCCTTTTCTTCACCTACTTTGTCATTTCCCTTTGCCTCTGCTTCGGTGCTAGGCTCTCTAGCACAGTGCCCATCTTTTTTTCCTTAACCATTCAATACTCAGTCTGGTGATGTCCTGGTCCTTGATTAAGATTCCTGTTAACTATGGTGATATGAATAATAAATCATTAGGATTGATTCCCTGGTGCTATACTGTCACTCTAGGCATACGCTGCAGCTCCTGGCAGTAATTTGTATTTAACTTTGCTTCAGCACCTCAGGTCTGAAGGTAGGAAATGTGTGTTGTTAGTTAACACTAATCATTACTGGCATTAACAGTAGTTGTAGACAATGCGTAGAAATAAGTGTCATAACCCCTCATCTCAGAATGAGGATATCGGTTTCTCTAGTTTTCCATTTTTTAACCCATTTTACTCAAATTTAATGTAGTTATTTAACTTTCGTTTTCTTCCAGCTGCTAACCCCTCACCTAGTTCAAATGATTCATCCCTACTGCATTCACTGCCCAGGAATGTTGGCTTTCAACAAACTACAGCAAATAATGTAAAATAAACATGAGTGTGCTTTCATCTCACAACAATCTGGGTTAAGTACATATTTCACACACTGCACCACAGGATATGTTAAATTAAAATCAGAACCACCAGATTTAAGAATCCAATGCCAATTCAAACCATTGCCGAGTTATTTCTGTATTCACTTATATGTAAGAATGGGCATGAGTAACAGCTGTTGCTTTATTAACCCTAAAATATGCCATCTGATGACTTTTTTGTCCATTAGTTAAGGAAAAATAAGAATTCTTATTTGAAACAACTCTTAATAGAAATTACTGTTATACATTGTTGAATATCACGAACTCCTTGAACAAATCTGAGAGCCTACAGGTAGTTGTCTCTCCATCTTCCTTGTATCTTAGCGTTCTACATTTTCAAAATTACTTTCAATTACACTCTGAAAAAGCAACCTGGAATGGCTTCCTCGAAATGATAACTGCATTTCTAAATGTCTGCTGCTTCATGCTGCCAGAATCAAGCAGTCTGGGTCTTGCATGTATTCGTTTTCTAGTCAAAAGATGTAGGGGAGCTACATTTGAGCAAAATACTGTAAAAAAGGTTGTGGAGACTGGGATCTGACAGGAAAATATCCATGTACTGAGCAAGACTCAGATTTAGTGCGCTCTTGCTCTAGATTTCCATAGTGTAACGTTTTATGAATCCAGCTTCTCATTCCAACAACACCAGGATAGGAATCATGCTTCGCTGTTGATTTATTTTGACAATATGAAGAAAAGGCATTATATTTCCTTTCGGCTAAAAATGCAAGACTAGAGATTTCCTAAAATTTAGAAAGACTCTCTTTTGATGTTTTGATACGTTTAGGCTTCAGCGGAGTTTAAAAGCCAGAAGTTAAATTCTGATGTTAGCAAGAGGAAAAGAGAATTATTATAAATTCATCTCTCTTCTTCCTCCAAATTATGGCTTGATCAGGCTATTGCTTTTCCCTCTGTGTGCTTTTCCCTCTTTTCTCTCTTGAAGAGATGAACACAGACATTTTGGGGAGCTTTGCTAACATGCTCCTTCTTTGACAGCAAGACTCGGCTTTCTCTGAGTTGCTTGGAAGGATTTGCACTTATGGGAGTGACTGAAGTGTCCTGGGGACAGAAAAAGAAACAATTTCATTTTAGTAGGTTATGGTTCCTGGATCCTGAAGGATCTACCACTTGCCAAAACTTCTGCTTGCTTTTCTTCTTTCAGCTTTCATGCTGCTGTAAAGCTAGACAACATCTTTTCCTGACCAAGGAAAAACATTGACCTTTACTGGTGTTGACAAATACATCAGAAGACAAATCCAGATACAAATATTTTCATCCATTGCCACAGAAACTCTTTGAGACCCATATAGTCCTGTCTGGTCAGCTGAAATGTGAACACAGTCCCTTGGCTGGGAACGGATGGAAAACCTTTCTCTCACTAACAAAGCGGCACTATGTGCTCTTCAACACAGAGCAGGAGGAGAAGCATCTCTATTCCTGCAACCCTATTTTGTTTCTCTTTTAGGTCAGGTTTTGTATAGGGAGGAAAGCGATGAAGCTTACTCTTAGGACTAGAGATTGGAGGAGGCAGTGATAAGAAGAGCAGAGGAATTGGTCTTAAAAGGTGCGCAGGTCAGGAATTTTATTCTAGCTGAGGCTTTGAGGGACAACTGCATGTTTGTGTTCCCAGAATTAGAACAGCTTTTTTACAGGTCTACTGCTGTAATTTAGGTTTAGAGCTCAGTTCAAAACCCAGTACTACCACAACAGGCACTAATAAAGAAAAGAGGATAAATAAACTAGTAGTTTTCCTCCTTCAAAATTAAAAAAATTATAAATGTCAGGATTTTCAAAATTCAGCCTAAAGGATTTTCTCCGTTGGCTTCAACAATCTTTGGATCCAGTCCTTGGAGAAAATACTACCTCTAGAGTGCACTGTATTAATAAGGGAGAGAGCACTGAATCTCTATGCCACTGTAGAGCAGAATTACATCTTACTACATTCCTGTGGAGGTCTGTATACTTGATTAGAATAGCTTTTTGGCATCTTTCAGTGGTTGAAGCCCTTACTCTCTTGGTTGTGCCTATTTTACAGGTTAGGGGAGCGCTAGGGCAGATTTGTGCTAGGAGATGGGGAGCAGAAGCAGGTACATTTATTGGGAGAGGAGAAGACCCTATGTAAAGTTTTGGTGCAAACACTTCTCTTTTCTAAAACACTTCTTTTTTTTACCACTGGTTGGTAAATCATCCATAGTATCTCCACAGAGATACTGTAGTGACCAGCCCACTACAGAGCTGCATGGAAATCTTCCGTGGTAACTTATCTCCCACCAGAAAAAAATGCTAATTGGTTAAAACCAATGGGTTTTATCTAAGTGGGGCAAATTCAAAGAGAACTTCTCGTGCAAAACAAATTTTTAGAGAGACTTCCAAGAAAGTCTCACCTGAACTTTCTGGAAGTAAATGCTTCAGGTTTTCAGTTTGCAAAGACAGTATACCAGGGTTTGACTTTTATTTTATAGTACATTAAGAAAAAATTTTTTTTCAAGGTGAATTAAGAATGAGACATTAAGTTTTTATCAAAATGAAGCACTGAGAACAGTTTGAAAAGGGTTTTTTCCCAGATGTTTTCTGAGGGGTTAGTTTGGTCTCATGAGAAATTTGGGAGAAAGATGGAGTGTGTGTTTTCCATTTTGAGAAAGAAGAATTTTTCAAACCCATCACTTTCTCTGTAGACAAAAAAAAAAAAAAATAGCTCTCACCCATCCCTAATACTTGGGAGCCTGAACCTTGTACAGTGGTAGGGCTGGACTTGTGCTGTGGGTGCTTGGTGGGAACAGAGACCAAGAAAAGCACTGTGCTGTCAGGAGAATAGAAACTTCAGCTAGCGGGTAGGAGTGGGTGAGCCTGAAAATTACCCATGCTTGCCTGAAAATTGGCAGCCTGGCTGGAAAGCATCCAGGATCTCCATGTGCCCAGAGTTTACAGGCCAGCCCAGGAAACAGCCTGCTTAACAGGTCTGGGATACCCGTGAGGCCTTTTTTGGTTAAGTGTGAACCTTTACTTACACGCACACGCCCCACCTTAAGCAGCAATCCAGTCATTCTCAAAGAATGTCTTAAAAATAATTGAATTGCTTTACATCATGTTCCAGGAGATTAAATTTTTCTGCCTTGCATTTCTTAAAGCTATCAGCTTATAAGGTAGCATGTCAAAGTAACAAAAGGTCATACATGGCACTTCTTGCTGCCTCCAACAGGGAGGAGTAGCCTGGTACCTTATTATCCCTTTCCTTTGCTAGAGAGACAAAAGAAGAAAATTGCAACATGGCTTAGGCTAGGTAGTGTCCCCTTGTCTTTTTGATACAAGTGCAAGATGGTGCATTTGGGATCACGTTACCTCCTGTTAAGTCATGAATGTCTTCCAAACGTGTTGGTCATCAAAAGTATGTTCTCTTCAGGTAGAATTTGGAGATTCCCTTCATTTCTCCAGTATTTTTAAAAACAAACAAACCAACCAACAAAACCAGATTAAAAGTGGAGTAAAGCTCTAAATAATGCCAATGTGGTATCACCTGCTGGGCTTGGTGGGCTGTTTTGTTTTTCTTTTCAGTTTGTTCACTTTCATGAGACTTAAAGATCTGTATTTTAAGACTATCTGTGCTGGAGAAAAAAAAAAGTCATCTGCAATAGGCAGAAATACCTGTTAGAAACAGTTCTTGGATAATGCACTGCAAATAAATGCCTCAACCTCACAGCAAGACAGAGAGGAGAATAAGTGATGGGGCAGGTCAGCCTGTGCCTGCAGCAAGGTGCCTTTGGGGCAGGCTTGGCTTGCGCATGGGCAGTGTGGCCATTCCTGCCCAGCCTGCCCAGCACTTGGGCTTACTGGCAGGTGGGACACCCCTGCACCAGTGATGGCCAGGGCACCAAGTCCTGGGTCACAGCCTGGCTTCGCTGACAGTGACATAGGAGTTTGATGCAGCCCCTCTCTTTCCCTCCCTGTTATGCCACTGTTACAAGCTTCTTTTTCAGTAATGCTTTTCAAATCAGCTTAACTGTGAGTCGTAGGGAAATCTCAACTTTCTTTTCATAGAATCACATTTTCGATAGAATGGTTTGGGTTGGAAGGGACCTTAAACATCATCCAGTTCCAACTCCCTGATACGGGCAGGGACACCTCCCTGTCAGTGTCTCACCACCCTCACAGGAAAGAGTTTCTTCCTAATATCTAATCTAAATCTATCCTCTGTCAGTTTGAAACCATTCCCCCTTGTCCTGTCACTACATGCCCCCGTAAAAAGTCCCTTCCCAGCTTTCCTGTAGGCCCCTTCAGGTACTGGAAGGCTGCTATGGGTCTCCCCAGAGCCTTCTCTTCTCCAGGCTGAACACCCCCAAGTCTCTCAGCCTGTCTTCATAGGAGAGGTGCTCCAGCCCTCTGATCATCTTCATGGCCCTCCTCTGGAGTATCTCCAACAACTCTATGTTGTTCTTATGTGGAGAGCCCCACAGCTGAAGCTAGTACTCCAAGTGGGGTCTCAGGATAACGAAAAATGTAGGGGCCGTGTCTTGTTCCAGTCCCTGGCACCCCAAACTGCAATACAGATGTGGCTCTAATAACCTCTCCTGGGCAAGCTGCTAGTCTCCCCAGCTGGAGAAAGGACATAAAGAAGAATTAATATCTCAGGATAAATGAAAAAGCTTTTCCAAATTTTTCTCTCTCTTCTCAAGTGTTTGATAAAAATGTTATCAAGGAGGAAATAGGGACTGAAAGAGAAAATGACAGTCTATAGGCTTTGTGTCAGACTTGGAATATGAAAGATGAGAAAGGAAAGAAAGAGACAAAAGAAAGGGAAGAAATAATACAAAAATGAATGAAAGAGAGGAAATGTCCAAGATATGAAAAGCAAGTGAGAGACAAAAGTGGCTGAGAAAAGAGGGAGAAGAAGTTTTGAAGGAAACATGTGAGGCTGCAAAATAGTAGCTGTACATGTCTCTAGTGGAAAATAGTCATTATGGGGCACATATAAGCAAATATGACATTAAAAATTACACAATAGCAGACAAGCAAAGGCTGTGGGTAGGTCTGGATAGTTCTCCTCCAAATAAGGCAGCTGAAAGTCAGCGTTCCCTTATTGCGGCTATTGTGAAGCTAAAGTTCACTTGTACTGAAATGTTTCCTTACTTTGTATCATAGCCTGATAAGTGATTTGTTCCACTGGGAGAAAATGTTTTATCACCATGGCCCATGTGTGTTTTGTTGGCACAGTATCTGAAGTCCAATTATTCAATATACTTTTTCAGCTGGTGGGTATTTGTTTGAATTTTTAACAAAGGTGGAGTAGAACTGTTTTTGAAAGATTCTGTTTTGCACTTTCTCAGCTCTTCTTTTGCTACTTTCTGTCTACAGCCAAATCCACTCCCTAAAGCACTGAGGCACTGCAGCCCTTACATCAAAAATCCTCTAAGTGTTTGTAATGCCCTACTCATCCACAGACATACCACTCCTTCCAGTGGCCGTTCTCGCTGCCACTTTGCTGATGGGCTCTGGACAGGCCAAGCACAAAGTCACCTCTGCCTTCATCGAGGGACCGCTGCAGGGACTTACGCACGTACCAAAACCAAGTGCCATAGCTGCAGCAGTGCAACTGACTCTTCCAACACTAGTGCAGCCCCTGCATCGTGATAGCTCTGACAAGACTCTCGCACTTTTAAAATTCCTCCTCTCCTTGATTTCATATGCTGAACAATAGCCAAAGCCATAATCTATGATCTTTCTACCTTGCAAGCATCTTCCAGTCATACAGTTGTATGTATACCAGGTGTCCTGTTACAACTAAATCTACCTAGAAATGACACAACACTTTTCAAAAATGTACCATGTAAACGTCATCCTTTTTTCAAGATGGCTTTTTTTTTTTCCTCCCAACTCTATTTACACAGTAACTATTATTTTGCTGGACTTTTTTGTCTTCAGTTCTTGAATAATGCAGGCTTTACATTAAAAAAAAAATAGGCCTTTCCTTTGACTGTGCAGACATGTGTCTCTGTCTAAACTGAAGAGCATCACAACTTTCTAGCATAAAGCATCTGATGTTTTATAGTAATAGTACATTTCAACATTTTGAACAATGTTCCTTGTAACTGAAAAGTACGTAGAAGTTAGGCAAAGATTAGGCAATATGGAAACATTATGCACCAAGGAAGGCTAGTAATAACTGTTATAAATCACAGACTTGGTGAAAGCTGATGGTGGACTAAGCAACCTACATTCAATAAAGAAACAATTTTCTTTTTTTGCACCCCCCAGCATCCCTCACATTTAATCATGGCTGAAACAATCAAAACCATCCCCAAGCCATTGACCATATGTCTTGAAATGTGCCTCTAGGAACTTCCTTGAAGATAAGTTGCAGATCAAGACATTGACCTGCTGCTTGGCTGCAGGTCTATTAAAAATCAGTCAGAGAGAGAAAATAAGGAGAAAGCAATCATGCCGCAAAAAAGAGCGTGGCCCTGGGTAGAAAGCAGAACCCAGAATGTCTTTTGGTCAGAGAACTTACTGAAAAGTCCAACCATCATTTCCCAACAAGGAAGAGAACTTGTTGTTTGTTCCCACTGGTCCAGGAAGAAAAACAACGCAGGATAAATAAACAGGATTGCCCCAAATAAATATTTTTCTCTGAGTATCAGCATCAAACCAGCAACCTTCTGGAAACAAACTGGTAGGATCCTGAATGTTGTCTTTTCTTCTGGGACATTGCAGTGAAGACTTGTCGCTCCTTCATTTGCAAAAATTGTCAGGTCTAGATAAGAAAATTCCAGTGAGTGAGCGAGAGTAGCATAAGGTCAGTCATACTTCTCAAGGTGACATGCCTTCGCTTTTCTCTGAGCCAGTGCTATTGCCCTGTTGAGCTGGCTGAGAACCGAAGGAAATTTTGCTATTTGCAACTGTTTACATTTCAAGCAAAAAGACTTTCAGACTTCCTACAAAGCAGAATTTTAATAAAGCCAGCAGTTATGGAAAATACTAAGTGCAGCATTCTGAGACTTCATTTAATCTTAATAAGTTATATCTTACTGCATGGAATTTCATTTTTAATTGATTAAAAGCCAGGCAGGAGTAGTACCAGTCAGTGACATGACCCCTGAAACAGCTGGCTTACAGGTAAGTGTTTTGGTGTAAGTGTATTACAGTGATCTTAGGAGAGTGAGGAGGATCAGTGTAAGGTTCCAGGCACACTGCTGACAGGTCCATCCTGCTAAGCTCCAATCAACTAGGTGTTCAAGAGGCATCTGGATGTGGTGCTGGGTGATATCGTTTAGTGGTGATGCAGGTAGGCAGTTGGACTGGATGATCTTGAAGGTGTCTTCCAACCTTGATGATTCTATTCTATTCTATAAAACTAGGGGGCACTGTGAAATCACAGTGCTCCTATGCGTACACATTATAACTGACATCTGCACAGATATGTAGAGGACATAAGAACACGAATTAGCTACAACCCCTGTACAAGCTTGGATTCTGGCACATCTTTGTATCTGCTCGCTGCCTCCTTGCTTAACAATCCTTCTTGTTATCCAGTGATTACATTTAAGAGATACAGAATAGAAAAAGACCTCTTAAATCACCATTTCTATCCCCTCCTACCACAGGTGACCACATCCTATAAAGATATTAAAAAATCTACTCAAACTCTTACTTAAAAATGGTTTTAGAATAACATTGCTTAACACAAATATTGAAACCCAAGGTGCTGATAACATTCTAATTGCAAGCTTTGAAGTAGCCTTTGAAAGTAGTACAAAGGGGTTATTTTCTGCCATCAGATGACATGTTATTCTGCAATGACATTTTCCTTCTCTCTGACTGTGGCACACTGTGATTAAGAAGTGTGTTGTTTATCCTCTGTTCACAATTGCTTGTAAAGATCTTAAATACCCATGCCACATCACCAGCCATCCCTCCTATTCTCTGCTATGTTGTCATTTAGCTTTATCACAGAATCATAGAATGTTAGGAGTTGGAAGGGACCTTGAAAGATCATCTAGTCCAACCCTCCTGCCACAGCAGGACAACCTAGAGCAGGTCACACAGGTATGCATCCAGTTGGGTTTTGAATGTCTCCAGAGAAGGAGACTCCACAACCTCTCTGGGCAGCCTGTCCCAGTGCTCTGTCACTCTTACAGTGAAAAAGTTCTGCCTTATGTACACGCGGAACCTCCTATGTTCCAACTTGCACCCGTTCCCTCTTGTCCTATCACTGGACATCACTGAGAAGAGCTTGGCTCCATCCTCCTGACACTCACCCTTTACATATTTATAAACATTAATGAGGTCACCCCTCAGCCTCCTCTAAGCTAAAGAGACTGAGCTCCCTCAGCCTCTCCTCATAAGGGAGATGTTCCAGATGTTCCACTCCCTTCATCATCTTTGTGGCTCTGTGCTGGACTCNCTTTCTAATGCACCCCAGGATGCCATTTGCCTTCTTGGCCACAAGGGCACATTGCTGGCTCATGGTCATCCTCCTGTCCACCAGGACCCCCAGGTCCCTTTCTCCTACACTGCTCTCCAGCAGGTCAGCCCCCAGCCTGTACTGGTGCATGGGGTTGTTCTTCCCCAGATGCAAAACTCTGCACTTGCCCTTGTTGAATTTCATTAAGTTTCTCCCCGCCCAACTCTCCAGCCTATCAAGGTCTCTTTGAATGGCAGCACAACCTTCTGGTGTGTCAGCCACTCCTCCCAGTTTAGTGTCATCAGCAAACTTGCTGAGGATACATTCTGTACCCTCATCCAGGTCGTTGATGAAGATATTGAACAACACCGGTCCCAGTACCGACCCCTGAGGGACTCCACTAGTCACAGCCCTCCAACTAGATTCCGTCCCATTGACCACAACACTCTGACTTCTTCCTTTCAACCAGTTCGCAATCCAACTCACTACCTGATCCTCCAGACCACACTTCCTCAGTTTAGCTGCAAGAATGCTGTGGGAGACAGTGCCAAATGCCTTACTGAAATCAAGATAAACCACATCTACTGCTCTACCGTCATCTATCCATGTAGTTACCTCCTCATAGAAGGCTATTCGGTTGGTAGAACATGACTTCCCTTTGGTAAAACCATGTTGACTGCTCCTAATGAGCCTCTTATCCTTGATATGCCTGGACACAATGCCAAGGATAAGTTGTTCCATCACCTTTCCAGGGATGGAGGTGAGGCTGACCGGTCTATAGTTACCCGGGTCCTCCTTCTTGCCCTTCTTGTAGACTGGAGTGACATTTGCTTTCCTCCAGTCATCAGGCACCTCTCCTGTTGCCCACGACTTACCAAAGATGATCAATTTAACATTCTTGAGCCAAATCTGAATGCGTGGGACAGCATAGTACTTGTTCCAGACACGTTCAGTGAATGCTGGGGTAGGCTTTTATAAACATCTCTGAAATCCCATGCTACATTCTGTTATGATCCCTCCACCCAGAAGTTTTATGAAACAGTCAAGTTTCAAGTCCAGGAGTTACCATCATAATCATCAACTCTCACCTCATGCATAACATCTGCAGTATTTCATCTACTCAATCCCTTAATACCCCTGCAGGAATTACTGTTCCCTCTTACGTGAGTGAAATCTCCTGAGCCATGTAACTTCTGTTTAAAATAAAAATATTCCTTGAGAGAAAAAAAAAAGTCCAGCTTTGCTTACATCACTTTTCAATATCAAATGCCTTCTCTTTACATAAGAGCTAATAAACTATGAGCAACAAGACATCTGCTGACTTCATCAGTAAGCTAAACAAATGGAGCTTCAACTCTTTGTGAAGTGTATTTTTCAACATATCCAAGGCTTTTTGCACACCCTTTTTGAACTCTCTCCAGTTGGTCACATTCATTTTGAAGTGGATGCCAGAGCAGACACAGCACTCCAGAAAACGCCTTGGGAGTCTGGCTCAGTCTAGATACCCAAAACACAGGTGTCTATTGCTGAGGCTATCCCAAGGGCCAGACCTCTTGCCTGAAAATCTGTAGGACAACTTCAATGTGCTGCCCATGAGGAGCTGCTTTAGAGCCTGGGAAATGTGAACCAGCTATTTGAAACTCCATGAGGAATCAGGTCAAAGGCGACGATTACAGACCAAAGCTCTGGGTATAGGAACAAGGGGGAGAACCTGCTTTTGAGGACATTTCTTTGTCATCAGTCCTGACACAGTTACCTTTTCAGGAGATAGGTTTTAGTATGTACATTGTCACAGCATTAAGGAGCTGCAGTTAAGGGTCAGAGCCCCACTGTGCTGAACATCACAGATCGGAAACCTGAACCTGCTCCCTGCCTTGTGAACAATAATTTCTATCATTTTTTGCTACAGACTCAGAGTGCTCATAGGGCTTTTGTTTACTGTTTGTGTCACTGTGATTCAGAGTAAAAAATATAGTAATGATCAGCCTAGTTCTTCTGTATTTTTTTAATCAGTGCCTTATTTGTTTTCTTCCAACCCTCCAGGAGTGTTTCCAGTTGTTCAAAGGGCTCATGAGCTAGGATGTTAGAAAGCAGGTTGTCAAGTCCAGCAGACTTGTATATAATAAAAAATAATAGTAAAGACCTTTTTTTTTCCGAATCTTTTAATTCCTGACTTATATTAAAAAGATAAATGCAAATATTGATGTTATAAGCAAAACAAAGAGGATTAGGAGCTTTCTACAGGTATTAAAGATAATGACTTAGCACTTTCTTGGAGTTTACTTTCCTGTCTCATTCTCAGTCACAGTTCTGCTTGCCGTGCCTGACTAGTAAAGGTGTTCAGTAAAGAAACTGGGGCTAAACTCAGTTGGAAGCAGTTGTGGAATACTTTCATGATAGAGCAGCTTTGTGAAAGCAGGAATTGTGTTCATTGTTTTCACTGTGGAAAAACAGTGCTGGGTTGGGGATGAGGAAAAAGTAATTGATACATGGTATTGCTCCTCAATTTTTTTCTGAAAAATAACTGAGATGAATTCAAGCCGTGTCATTCAACTCTGAATTTGTCTAGAAAGAGGTCAAGGACTGAAGGAGATGGCATCCCAGCTGAGGCTTGATTTTCTTTCAATTCCTCTCTAGAAATGAAAATGGGATCTATCCTTATTTTAAAAAGAATGGCTGTGATAAAAATGATGAAACAAGAATTAGAGGCCATAGTGGGAAGACTCTGGATCCTGATGGTCTCTCTTGGCTAGCTACTCTCAGAACTCCCATTTTTACCCTGTGGGGACTCAGTTGGCCTTAGATGTGGCTGCTTTTTGTGATTTAGCAGAAGGATGATGCTGTGGCTAGAGCACCAGCCCAGCATTCAGGAAGCATCAGTTCAATTTCAGGCTCTGACACAGACTTTCTCTGTGATGTTGAGCAAATCACCTACACAAAGAGAAAGCAGGAAGGTAGAGAGACAAATTCACTCAGGTCAGTGCTTAGACAGTGAAGATTACAGCATTCCAACTTTAGAAACTGTATCATTTTTAAAAAACAGTATAGTTTTTAAAAGAAATATAACAGTTTTCTCCAAATAACAATTTGGATGAAATAGCTATTTGGAAAAAAGACAACAATAAGTGCATGTCATTACAGCACTTCAGAAATTAAGTGCATCTGCAATCTGTTCTCTGAATCTTACTCCACTGAGCTAGTGTGGGCACACAGACCCTCAGTGAAGAGAAAAGAAGAGGTAGATGAGGAGAAATGGATGAAAGGCTCAGCAGATAAAACCCAAGAGCGATGCTCAATAAAATGGGTGGAAAACAGCAAGTGTAAATGTCAAGCATGCATTAAGGAAAGCAACTCAGTTCATTTTCCTCAGCCTGGAGGGAATGGTTGGTTACCTATTCAAAGTTAAATGTTAGTCCTCAGGAAGTGTGATCTCCCTAGAAATTGCTGTCTGCACCAGAAATTGGAAGGCCACCTCTGCCAACCCAAATCTTAGGACCATTTCATCACGTTGCAGAGATGCATGGAAGTATCTGTCATCCTCCCAGGCACCATATGGACCAGAGCTTGTGGCTCTTCTCACAGGATTCAGAAATGATATTGTCATTTTTCCTCTTGTTTACTGGAGGGAAAGATGCTATGAAATTTCAAAGGACCAAGTGGAAAAGTAGTGGAATAGAAGGAAAAGGAAGATGCTCTGAGTGCTGAAGTACTGAAGAATGGAAGGAAAAATAATCCACTTTCCAAACCTATAATGCTTCCAGCAAGAGGAAAGACTTACCCAAGTGCAAAAAGCACAGGGGAAACAACATTTCTAAGGTCTAAACCTCTTCCTTGGTGCTGTATAATGTATGCATTTTTGACCTGTATGTACGCACATACAGAGAGAAAGCGAGAGATCACCTCTGTTCTGAAGAGTTAAATTACTAGAGACCTTTAGAACAGCAGAAGGCAAGTAATATGGGCCTGGTAATTACATAATTGGAAATTTGCTCCTATTTTTGCAAAGAATTAAGCACGTCAGAGGAGATGCAGCAGCTCCACCTTTCTTCTATGCAAAAATAATGGTACCTCAAACGGCATGATGGCCATGGATAGCTTGCTTTTCATGGTTGTTAAGTACATTTTATGAGTGCCAGTACCATTCCTGGTGCCCTGCAGAATACAAAAATTACATAACTGTCGCTAAAAAGAATTTAATGTAAAGGCCCAACCCAGAGCCCCCAGGAACCAATGACTGGCTGTGAAGTCAGTCTAAAGAATAAAGGACTTCTGTTTTCAAAAAATGTCTTCACAATGTGGAAATGATCCATGATCAAAAATGACCTGGACTCTCAGGACTGTAAATCCCACTGAAAGTCACCTTAAAAATGCCTCTATAGATTTTGCTTTTGAAAATGCGGTGCCCAAGAGTAACTGAAGGCAACTCACGCTGTAAAAAGCATACTGAGGGAACTGCAGATTCCTTGAATGTCACTGGATTTAGAAAGCAGATCATCTAGCCACACAGTGTCCCCAACTTCCTGCTTACAAACTGCTTCAGCATTGACTCAGTAGGAATAACACCATCCACTGAATCACCCACCCATCTACAACACCTGCTTCTTCCTTAACTATTACGCCTTCCCTGGGATGACTCAGTTTAGCTGCTCTGAGCTGGTGAGATGGGAGAAGACTGTACTTTAAGACACATGGGCTGAGGGATATGCAAGGCCCCCTACTAATTACCAGCTTTCTGCAGTCTGAGATGCAATAATTGCTTGTCCACTCCCTGTGACTCCATGCAGTTGGGGGTTGTTTTGTGACTTTTCCAGCCCTGCCTATCTGGAACACTTTCCTGCCGAGACACTGACTCACTTCCTCTTTAGGAAGCTCACCCAAAATCCTTTTCACTTTAGCTTATAAACTATTATTAACTCCATCTGTAAAGCAAAACTTTACTCATCAGTAGAGCTAGCTGGGAATTTTTCAGTGATACACACTTTTTTACTGGAAAATGTTGATTTGTTAAAACATAAAACTTTCTTAGAAACACACTAGTTTTGCTTAGGTTTTCATCAGAAAAATTTCTTGCATCCAAAGAGACAGCTCAGCTTAGCCAAGACATTAGTGGTTAGATCACTGACATAGCAAAACTGGTCTTGTTGGCAAAACAGGGAGCTGAATCTGATTCCCCTATCCTACACAGTGCCATAAGAACCATCATCTCTTAGGACAGTTCATGGCTTCTCATTGATGCTGCTTTATTAAGTGCCAGTAGTAGCACAAGGACTTGGTCCTGATAGCTTCTCCATTTCACACCAGTGCTTAATAACTGGGTGACTGGGATTAAGTTCCATTCAGGAAAGTCCTGTTTGTTTTTTGTCTCTTTCATTTTCCCGAGAAGCTTCAAAAGGTCTCAGGTTGTTCCCACTGAGGAGCAGGATGTTTTTTAAATCTCAAAAGTTTTCACAGGACAGGAGAATTAAAACCAATTCTAGATCAGTTGTACTTACTGTGTTTACCAACAGTCATCCCAAGCAGCAGGTCACTCCATTCACCTTACAACACACAGTCTGTAGCAGTGTGTGCAGTGTTTTTCTTAGGACTGGTGGGTTACTTTTTTGTGATATTCCTCCATCAGAAAAGAGACCACATCAGTCAAAGTGTTTCCTCTGAAGTACCTCATACTTACTAAATTTCTGATGAATGAGGTGATGGATTTCTGTGGCTGATGGACACTCTGGATTTGTTAGAACATAGGCAAAATTGCACATTTGGATTTTGCTACAGATAAAACCTGGTTCATTACCCATCTGTCTGTTTTTTCGTGGGCTAAAGAGGCGAGACTCAATTGGCAAGAGTGGCTTTTCTTTCTTTATTTTCCTCTCATAGCTCAGGATTAATATTCTTCAAAAGTGGCTTGAGATCTTACTTAAGATCAAATTCTGATATTTAGATATATATTCAGTAGTTTACTCTGCATCCGTATTTCTGTCTCTTTGAAAATATGCCTTTGTGCAGTAAGAGGAATGCCATTATCATCTGAACTATATCCCTATTTTGTATTCTTATAGTATTTCTCAGTAGGAATCATGGGGCTAACAGAAATATTCCCACTCGTTTTGGTTTTGTAATCTGTTATTCATCAAGTGTTGATCTTCTGTCCCTCAGCTTATCTGGGCATCTGACAAACTGTAGGTTGCATCCCATCTATTAGCCAAGAAGTCCTGGAACTTGTAACCACCACAGTCCTACAAGAGCAATCGTGTGCTGCCCAGCACAGCTGCAAGCACTCATTTGATCAAAACTAGGAAACAGGATAGTACATGTCTTTCAGTAAAGCAAAGGCTTTGGTTGCTATTTAAGCTGGAATACCCTACTGTACAAGGACACACTTCCTTCTAGTACTGTTTACCTAACTGTGAAACTCCATAGTGAAAAAGAGCTTCTTTCTTCTAAGAGAACTTCATCATTGAAAGGATCTCATTTCTAGAGAAAATGCTTGTCATCTATTTCTAGAAAAGACATTCTTTCAAGAAGGTTTAGCCTTGGCCATGTCTACTTTCCACATACATGCTGTAGACCCATGTTTGCTGCTAGAACAAAAGGACAGGGAAGGGAAGTGTCTGTGCAGATTAAATTTTCAACCCAAGAGTGAAGAGTCTCAAAGGGTTTTGACTGCAAAGGAACAGGAAAGAAAAACTCCAAGCCAATCTGCCTTTTCCACCCACTCTATTTGTCAGTTGCTCCCCCTCCTTTAGACTGTCAGATTTCACTCCCATTCTACTGTATGGGCACATAAATCTTGCCAGAAATGCTTCACTCACTTAACACCTACCTGCTGGAGCTTAGATTCAGAAAGAGGGGGAAAAAAACAACCTTAAACCCTGGCAATTCTTATAAATCACAGTGTTGCTAATCTCTTTTCAAGAGAGTCAAATGTAAAGTCATGTTCCTTCTTGTGAAAACATTACTAGCCTGTGGGTGTCAACACAGCCTTCTTTTCCAAGAAATCTGTTGCATCCCACAGCGACTCTAGAGAAATTGCACTCTGATGACAGTGAAGAGAGGCTGCTAGAAAAACATCATACGCCAGTTCCATACAACAGCAACCTCAACAAGCACTTGTTTTTGTAAGATCAGCTCTCTCTAGTTTCACAAAAAGCAGCACCGAACTTCACCATGATATATTTTAGGGGGTTTGTTTTCACAACGTCATTGTTGCGAGCTCTTTCCCCACCCCAAAATCACATTTTCAGCTTCCTTATTCACTCTGTGCCAAGAGATACTACCCCATTTCTTTACAGCTCTCACAAAGAGTAAACGACAACTTGAGCCACCTGACTGCTACTTTTACCCATCCTTCTACACCCTGTTTTCTAACAGTGGGACTGTCTCCTCCTCTGGGAGGACACTTCCTCAGCACCAAGTAGGTCAGCCCATGGCAACTGCCCTGTTTCAACAAAGGTCTTGTCCCTTTCTTGAGCCATCTACTCATGACATCCCAGAGACATCCCATGTTGTTCCCGTGCTACTTCCCAGATTAGTATCTGGAAGGTTTCCACAGACCACTTGCAGGGAAAGAGCCTTTTCCAGGAAGCATTTTTACATTTAAGTAAAGGAAATAAGGGGTGCTTTATGAAGAGAGAGCAGAGCGTCAGGCAGTCAGCACTCGTGAAGAACTGTGGTTGCACTTGAAGTCACATGGAATATGGGACTCTTCTGTGTTAGAACTAAGTTCCTCATTATCAGAACAGGAAGACTGTTTGAATTCATGTGCATGATGAGGAGCACCATAAAATGACCTGAAATCCTCCTAGTTCCTGCATTAACCAGTCTGAATCATTGGGGTTTACAATTTGTGTATGCGTGTGTTTTGGTTTTATGTATTCATTTATTTGGGCAAAGTGAAAAGCTCATATATCTGTTTGCATGTGTTGGAGTAGTGTCTGAAGCTCAGACCACAACTTCGCCTTGACTGTGTTTCTGTCCAAAATAATGACTTGGGGTGTGACAAGTTCATATGAAGTCATGGGGCTGTCTGATTCTTCACTCTAGATGGCACTTAAGCTTTCCGATCCTCCTGCTTCCCTCTCGACAGTTACCCTGCTGCCAGAGTGAAATCAAGACACCACCTTTCCAGACCGCCCTGAATAAGTGGTAGCACGTACCACAGGCTGTGCCTGTCAGCCTATGCATGCACGACTTAGGCATGAACAGGCAAAGCTTCATGCCTCACAGCCTTGAACGGACGAGTTCGCTGGCTGACAGATGTACATGTCACCATGTGATACTTTATTACAGGAGGGTTTGTTAAAAAATAAACAAACTTCAAGCTACCAAAAAAAGAGATTTGTTCAAATGCAACTATTCACGTGGAAATACGTGTCTGCTCAAGAAAACAAGAGGAAGCAATGAGCTGGTTCCACTTAATGCATAGTTCTTCATTTTCACCTCCCAAACAACAGGAGGAAGGAGCCACCTTCTCCTTCTGAGTTCACCCTCTGACTTCATTACACAGTGGGGAGGTCTGGAGAACTGCTTCTCAAGCACTGGCTTTGGTAACATCTCTGCGTTTTTTCCTTCCTTGTTTATGATCCCTTCTCTCCCTCCCAGGTTTCAGTCTGCACTCCCAAAACTCAGGAGAAATAAGAGCTGGCTGTATAAAGTGGCTTGGGTCAGCAATCCCGCGGGAAACCCCATCAGAAACCCACCAGAGATTTCACCTCACAGTACCACCTGGCCCCACTCCTTGGTCACATCTCATCCTGGCTCCCTCTATGGCGCATCTGTCTTGCAGTCCTCTCCCAAATCTTTCTCCTTTGATGATGTGCAAATCTGGAAACATCTGAAAAAACTTTTCAAAACTCATGAACAATAAGGTAGGGAAAAAGAACAGAAGGAAAAGTCACGGGAAAACAAGTGAACCAAAAGATAAAAAAAAGCACATACATGTTTTAGAATGACCATTTAAGGGATTTGGAAGAAAAAAATAATTTTTCTATTAATTGTTTCCTATTAAAAATTTGTAGCAAATTGTGATCCCAATATGAGCATTGGCAAGCTGGCATCAGTTTTTTCTGGTTCATTAATCCATTCTGAGAGGTGACAGCCCATGTTGTGATTTCTTGGCAAGACAAAGAGACATTTCTTTGGGTAAATTGTAGCTCCACTGACATCACATGGTACCGTGATAATTTACACCATACAAGGGCCTATCCCAGCATCTGAATTTCCTTGCCCATCACATTACAGTTTGTATCCAGGACAGCTTTACTTGCATGGTTGGCATCCTCATCGTTTATTATTTACACTACAGTAGAAACTTGAAGTCACCATCAGGATGCCCTTTGCCAGAGTGTTAGATGCTGCGACAATGTATGCAATGCTATTCCAAAGAGCTTTCATTCTTACTCCACTGCTGCTTACATGTTCCTACACAGAGTCCATCCAAATAGATTTTCACCAAGTGCTTAAATGTCTGAGCTTTGACCAAGAAGGCACCATGGAATTACTCACAGTGGCAGGCTAGATGAAATGCAAGCATCACCAATTCATCCAATTATTTTTCAATAGAAGCTGGGGCCAGAAGGGACTTTGTACGTCATTATTCTTGATATTCCAGACATTCTTGTTTGGGGTTTGGTTCTGCAGAAAGAAATAATAGTTTGTTTCATTGACAGCAGAGGACAAGTAAAAATTAGCACATTTTATGGGACATAAAAAAGTCCATTAAAAAATGATGTTTAGTGAGAAACATTTTTTATTGTGCAACACAACTCTTCACCATGTTTCAAATAAAATATTGATGAAAAGCACATGACTGTGGTTACCAAACATTATTTTTGAATCTTCTTATAGAAGAAGTTTAGAGTGATTATAACAGAATAATGTTGTAATGTGATGGAGGAAAGTAGGGGGAAAGTAGTGGTAGTTTATATCTTCTCTTTTGGCTCTGTTCACTGAAGAAGTTAATGGCTTACCATAGGTTCATTTTGGTAGTGCTTTGTACTTCCATGCTTTAGATCACTTATTGCTCCTGTAAATCTGAACTACAGCCCAAATCCAAACTAAAAATATGGGCACCCCAGGGATTCTGGATTGTTTGAGATCTGAATTCAGATCTCAGTTCTTTATGTGAGCCAAGACAAAAATCTAGATCTGAATGCCCTCAAATACTACTGCTCTATTTGTGGGTACACATGTCCTCAGCTGGGGCTTCTCACCACAGAAATTGCAATTATTGGCCAGGGAACAAAGGGAGGACAATCTCTAAAAATACTTACAAAATGAGAGTTGAACAACTTAAACTGTTTCCTGAATGCATGTGGAATCTGCCTGGAACAGACTCTATAAACAGAACTACCCATGAATCCAAAATCTCTTTACACTTTCATTGTAACTTGAGTTAAATTTCTGGGTTATTCAAATTTATGTGAAATTGAGATAAACTTCCAAGATTCAGTCACTTTTAATAGCATGAGATACAGACTTCTCAAACATGCTGTGAAAGCTGAAACCTGGGCCAGCTTTTCATCCACAGGCTGAACTTAACATCAGGGGGAAAAAAACGTCTTTCTCTTCTCTCACTTCCTATACTGTTTAAGGAAAAAAAAGAAAAAAAAAAAAGAAAGGAATATCTAGAACAGCTAGAAAAATTGTTTCTGACATAGTCCTTTCTCATGCTGGCACTTCCACTTTGATCAGATGCTTTTGTTTTATACATTTTCCAGCCTGCATGCATACTCCAAATCTGCACGGGAGATACACAGTCTCTTTACAAACAGAGCTGATTTCAGAGGTGACCCAGGAACCTGCTCAGCAAAGCACTTGCCTGCCACCCGTCTGAGGCTGAGCACGGCTGAATTGGCACCTTAACCCATACCAAGCCACGGCTGCCAACTCCACACAGGATTTTTCTAACTCTCTGTTCCAAAAAAAAATAAAAATCTCTCCAGCCAAAATCCCCTCCTGGTCTGCAAATATGTTCAGGCATACACCTCTGTGCTGTAAATGAAATATCTGGCGTATTGCAAAATCGTACTGAGGGAGCCAACTGAAACAGAGCAGAGCTAGCACTGGGAGAAGGTGTTTGAGCTGTTGAATTTAGCGACTACATGTATGTCATATCCAAAGGAGCATTACACATTTCGCTTTAATAGTCATGTTGGTGGGGATGAATTTATCACCTGGTCTTTTGACACCTGATAAGGGGTAATTTGGGGACAACTTCTTTAATTGCCTTATGTGGAAAACAGCTATCTGTCATCCTGATTGCTAAGGAAAACAAAGCCCCTGTGCCACCCACTGACTTCAACAACAACAGATATAAGGGACTTAAGATGTCCTGTTTAGTTTCAGTATCATAGTTAATGTGGGAAATTTGTGCCCAGACCACATCTTTTCAAGTCCAGGCCAAAGGAAGTAGGGCCAGCCTTTAAAATTGCTAATGAACACTAGTCAGAAGACTGCAAATTATGGGTGCCTTTAGATATGCAAAACATTTGTAAAGGGATTGGTATGAACAGTTTAAAATTTGATATGATGTTTTTTCTGCTTTCTGGATTTCAGCACTTTTTAAGGGGCTACATTAATAAGGGGAAAGAAAGGGGATAAAATAAAAATTAAGTAGAAGGGATTGTGCATGTTTATTAATGCACCAGGAGAGAGGTTGAACTCCATGTCATCTGGGGCAATCAAAAGACCAAAGCATGAAATCATAAGCTCTCATCTTACTGAGAACTATTGGAGCCAGTGACAACAGTCTTCATTTCATATCTTTGGTATATAAGCATTCAGTTTTATTCTAACATAACACATGAGATATTACATTAAAGTAGCCTGAAATAATGGAATAATCCTAAATTTACTCACATAGCAGTAGTAGAATATCTAGCAATTCTGAAATGCTGCACGATTTTGTTTGTAAAACATTGTATCAAATATTTACTGGGCAGAATTTAATATTACCATCATTTTGCTCTCTGAAGAAGTCAGCAAAGAAAAGCGGAAGTCTGTATGATTCCTCAGGAATCATTGGTCTATTATTTTCTTGAGGGCATGGCTCTCTACACCCAACAGATGTCTGTCTGATCTGGTATCTGGAATCCTCAGCAATAAAGAATCTGTTAAGCTCATGTTAAACTCAGCATATGATAATGCAAAATAAGTTCATAAATGCGAAGAACATCTGCAAGGTCCTGCATGCCTAGGAGCACATAACTGTGCAGCAAATTGTCAGGGGCAGCACCTGACCATGTACAACATGACAGCCTTTCCTAAGAACAATTCATACTTGCAGCTGAGCCTTGCAGGCAGAAGATACTCCTCCTACTGTGTCCTGGACAGGCAGCACTTCGCTGCTCACAACGCTGAGCACAAAGCAAGAAAAACGCTTTTAGCAGGGGGAGAAAAGGGAACACAGCATCAGGTCGGGAAAGCAGAGCCACTCTCTGTAGGAACAAATAATAGGCTTCCCTGGGCTACTGTTAGCAGCAGTCTGTTTAATTAATTTCAGACTTTCTATGTGTGAATGCCCAACAGGTGAATGCAGCTTCTATGCATCATCCATGTGCATCTTCCCATCTTCCACACATCAATGCCCTGCAGGCCCTTTGCCACTCGTGTACACTTTCCCAGTAATCAGTTGTCCCAATGCTCAGTGTGTAGGAAGCTTGTCTGGACTGTTCATTGCTTAGAAAGAAACTCTTCCATCCCAGAAGATCTTTGGAACTCACTGTAGTCCATTGGGATCTCACTTCTACCTGTGATGATTTCCCAATTGGCCTGCAGTTTGCCTGTGTGAAGTCTCCATGTTTGTGCTTTCCCTTCATTCACTAGCAATGGGAGCAAAGGATACCTTTCTCCCTGGAGCTCCTGGCCCCAAGACTTCCAAACAGCCTGAGATCTGTCTGTGATTTCTGCCTCATTTGGCAGTCAGATCTTCTAACACCTACAGTACTGTGCTGTCATCTGAGTCCCCAAGGCCAAGACTGCTGTGTTACATTTTACTTGATACCCAACTTGGAGAGTCTTTGGTGGATCTGCCAAATTCTCCTGTTCCTCTCTGCATAATTGTCCTGGTTTGAGCCAAGACAGAACCAATTTTCTTTTTAGTAATTTTACTTTTCATTTAAGTCTCTTCTAAGTAGCTGCACTTCCTGAAATAAACAGCATGTTTTTCAGTCAATGTCTGCTTCTAGGACTGATAACTCTTGATGTTTATAGTTATTGCTAGAGAATGGTATGCACAAACAAGGCCACTGCTTGATTCTGCTAAACTTCTTGTGCACTGGAAACAAAAGGGAAGAAAAGGGGTCAGACCTGTGACCCTCCTGAAAGGAGGAGCATACTGGGCACGTGACCAAAATTGACCAAGCAAAGTATTCCATCCCATACCTGCCACACAGTATAGATCTGAGGGATCATGAGGGTCAAGTTCTTCATCCATGGCAAGCATCCTGGAAGGACTTTGTTCTTCTGCCTTTGATCCTGACCTGTGTGTTCCTGAATCCAGATCCGGTCTGCCACTGACTCCAGGAGCCCAGTCTGGGTGTTTGCCAGGGCTGCACTGCAGCCTTGGTAGTGATGTGAACGTTACTGGGGGAGAGGGGGACTGGGGGGACGTAATATTGGTTTTGTGTGTATTTATATAAATTCATATATATTTCATTATTTTCTTTTTTGTCATTACAATTTTCTTAAAGCTGTGTAGTTTAGTTTCCAACCTGGAAGTTTCTCTCCTTTATTCTCTTTCCTTTCTCTTTCTGGGAAGGGAGAGGAGTTTATTAGAGACCATCTGCATTTGTTTAATTGCTGTCCTGGCATTAAACCTTGACAATAATCTCCCTAAGGTTAGACAGCCTCCTTGGGAGAGCGTACAAGTGCTTTTCTAAAATTCTCAGGCAACTGTTGCCACATCCTATGGCAGACTGCAGGCCCAGCAGGCATTGCTCTGTTATTCAGTGATTTTTTGTGCTGCAGCATCAGGGGGCAGCAGGGGACAGCTGCTCCCTACTGGACAGGGAGAGAGGAGCCCAGGTTCATAACAAGCCATGCATCAGCTCCAGTGCTTATTAGACTCATCGTGCAGTTCCCTGGATAGGCAGAAATATAAGCTGTCAAAAAGAAAGAAAAATGTAGTGGTTCAGTAGTGACCAAAGGACCAGAGTTCACTCATGGCAGTGGCTGAAGAACACGAAGGGACAGGACCAAGCAGATGGGAGTGGGGATGGAATATGGCAGGAGTGGAGGAGAGAGAAGGATGCAGGGCAATGTTCTTGGAGGTGACAAGCGGTGATACAGGTTCACCTGCTGCACATGAGCACATATGGAGTACACGTTGTGTCATGCAGCAGGAGAAACCCTTGATAGCAGCCCTATGGAAATAGGAGCTGCCTGTGCTCTCCTGTTTACCACTGCATAATAGCAAGAGACCTCTCCTCTCTGAAGCATCTTTGTGCTTACAGCTAGATAAAAAAGCAGTCTGATGCTTCGTCTTTCCCATTTAACCTATGGATGGGAGTAAAAAGCTCTCTACCTCTCAAGCTCCAAATCACTGGACTTACATAAATATGCCAAACTCCACTTTAAGAAAATGCAAGACATAGGAAGTGTTCACAACAGTCAAGAGGGATAGATTATCACATCAAACAGTCTTGGCAATATTTATAATTTTCCATGCATTTATACATTTCATGTGGTGCATCCAACTTACTATACAACCCAGAAAAAACAAGTTGGCCTAGCTTGGAAAAATCTCATATAGTTCAAGGTATTTGTCTAGGCTCACCAAGCTCATTTTTGGTTTTGCTTTAAAATTCTACAAGGACACAGAACTAACCACGCAGCAGCTATTTCAGATGAGGCAATGTAGTATTTAAAAGTTTAATATTGTAATCTTAAACCTATAACTTGGGCTTGCTCACCCTAATATACTTTCCTTGGAGCAATCTTTTATAATGATCTTTGGGAACTGTGTATATGCTGTGCATGAGTTTTATCCTTAATCTTGTATTTTCTATACAATTTTTCAAAAGCTAAAAATAAGTAATAATTCTACCTGTTTAAGCACAATATAAACCTTAAATATATGTCTTTTAAAAACCTGCAGCAAAATACCCAAGCAGATGAAAAATGCCTACATATACAGAAATCAGATAATGTTTTCAGTTTACTCTTTTTAATAAAACTGTATTGGCATGAGAGTACAGGTAGAGGTTTAATACCCTTCCAGATAGGTTTTATGCTTTTTGATACATGACTGACAAAACATTCATTTCAAGAGAATGAAATAAAAAATGTTTTATTTTCCTTCCTAGCATGATCTCTTTATTCTAGCTGAAGCACATCTTGATGGAGAGTAAATGCCTTTGTCTGATTACTTGGCCAAGTTTGCAGAGAAATCTGGATCCTGGCCCTGCCAGGTGAGTTTCTGGACCTGCTAGCGTCAAACCCCCAGCAGATGCAGAGAGCTAGGGACTCATTATGTTGCAGGCAGTCGCTGCCCTGTGCCACTTTTCCAGAACAGCAGGTAAGTAACTACAGAGCTGTGGCACACGTACAGTCCTGGTTTCATCCCTGGATGATTTCTTTTGCATCTTGCCTAAGGAACTGTCTGTCTGTTGTCCTGCCTAGTCCCCCCTCCCCTCCTCTTTATCCTTCTTGCAAGCCCTGATGAAGCACAATGTTTCTGCACAAAACACACTCACATTGTTTCCCCTGTAGCACACTGAGGGCAACACAATTCATTTTCCTGATTCAGTTCAGGAAGAGCATCAAGCGAGAGACTTGAAGAGCTCCATATGTTTAGGCTGTCAAAGAGAAGATTGAATACTGTTTTATTATAAGTACCTTATGTACTTTAATCGAGCAGAAGCCAAACATGAATCAATATCTGGGGGTTAAATCTGAAAAATTCAAATGAGAAATAAGGCACAATGTTTTGCACAAATGACTTGCACAAACTGCCACATGAAGAGGCGAATCCTTTATCTCAAGCCCAGGTGCCTTTCTGGAAGACATGCTTTAGGCAAACACAAGATGTTGAACCCAGGTTATGTCTAGCTGGGCGATATTTTTCTAGAAGTCAGACTACTAGTTTGTTTGGCCTTGAAGTGCAGATGCCTGGTTTGAAAATGTATCATAACTTAAATACAAAGGACTCAAGGCAGAAAAATATACCAAAAGATTTAAAAGTAAAGCTGTAATTTATACCATTCAAAGCTGGCAAGCCACAAGAAAAGATGATAATGTTCTCTTCACCATGGAAACACAAATACACTGAAGAAATCAAAATGTTGGTTGCTGTGTGATAGAAGACAAAATGGGAAATGAGGGCTCTGAAATGAATTGTTAAAAACTAAAGAAAAAGGCAAAAAATAAAGAGGAGATCTGGGTGGCTTTGTTACAGATAGAGCATATAAAGACCCAAGGACTCAGTTTGTAAAATACGACCTGTAATTGCAGTGACAGGAAAGCAGCAAAGACACATTACTTGGAAAAGAGACTGGTAAACCCTGAAGACCACACTTGGAAATCCAGACATGCAACCAGTATGTCGAGGAGAAAGGTTGTAAGGTAGCATGCATGGCAAGATGGAAGATGATGGAAAATAAAAATTACACTATCCAAAAAGTTTGATCAGCAGTAATTAGTTTTAAAAAATTATGCCATTTCACAAATCTGAACTGATTTTAAAAACATTCAATTTTCCTGTGACAGTAGGAGGACAACAGTGTGAGGCTGTTGGTGACCATTTTTCAATTTAGCAATGTTTTCTGTTGCTAAGACACAGATGTGATTTTCCTGATTGCCTGAACCTGGTTATCAGTGAGTATCCTATTAGAAATAAATGTGTAAACTGACTATTACACTGTGGATACAGAAATCAGTGTCACAAACAAGGAACTACATACAGAGGAGAGCTATAAATTCAGAGCTGCTATTTTGGTTTCTGGGAGACCAGGGTACCATCTCCTGCTCCAACCCCTATTCCCAAGCATCCTTAAGCAGAAGTTCAGGCTGGGAAAGACCTGTGTGAATTCGGTCCTCTACAGTGCAAGCATCTACATATGAGAAAATGATTTGTATTTGCTTTACCATTGACAGGGAGACAGGTACGGTGGCATGTCTCAGCTGATTTACATGCCTGAAAAAGGTCAGACAGGTTGTGCTCAAGAAGCACCTTTGTGGCACTGCTGACCCTAGAGTCCAGATGAGACATATAAAGTCATGCAGGATGAATCCTGTGCTTAGCCTCTGTGCTTCAATTCCTTATACAGATAGCAGTATTTCTATATCTCACAGAAATATCACTAGGTAGATCCACTAACAACACTGGGAATGTTGCTGAGTGTTGGCCTCGTAAGGCAGGGTGCTGCTGACACCATGCGAGGAAGGACACTAGAACCAGCAGTTCTCAGAAAGACATGGATTATTACCCATTCATTATCCTGTATGCCTGAAGTCTTTTGGCCTATAAATTATGAATTTGTACAGTCTCACTTCTCTCCAGCAACTCCAGACTTCCGAAGAAAGCTGACAGCAGCTTATCTCCAATAGTCCTCAATTTACAGTACACTTTTTGCTCTCTCTTTTTGAATATTTTTCCTCTTTGCACAGATTATCTTCGCCCTCTTGGGCACTGTTTCTTCTCTCCCTGGAGTAAATAAGGAACATGTTGAAGCACGTGCCACGGCCTCGTTTGCTCTCAGCAGCTTCTGGGAGGGCTTCCCAAAGTCGTGGGACACTGCAGCCTGTCACTGAGGGATAACAGGGATTAGGTAGGTACCTTCTGCTTTGCCGTTTTTTTTTTCTTCTGAGAAAAAGCAGCCTTTTTTTTTCTCAAAGCAACCACAGCAGTTAAGCCAATATTGGATACCTTGAGGGCTGTTTTTTTTGGAAAAAGAAGCTGGTGTGCTGGAGATGGGTGTTTTGTGCAAGGATGATTACTGAAAGAGGATGTCAGGAGCCCTATTTCCCTGAACTCAGCATGGGTGGACAATGGGATGCAGTTTCTATTTCAAGACTCTTTTCAGCCAACACGGTTCATAACACAAGTTCTTTTTCCCTTGGTCTCTCTTTCTCCCCACAGCTTTATCTTAAAAGCAGATGACAAGTAATTTTTGGTGTGTCCTCATTTTCCATCTCTCTTTCTGTTTCTTTTGCTGCAGATAGGACATGCGTGCTCGGCTGGTATTAATTCAGTCCCTAGGTCTTTTTGTTCTCTATGTTCTCATTCAGGCTACCATTTAGATGGGTTTCTGCCATAAGGAACAAAAAGGACATTAATTCATCCTCTGTTTCACTGCCTAGAAAGTGTTATGCTTACCAGATTCAAAGCAGAGATATGACTGCACAAGATAAGATATGCTGAGGGCCATTCACTCATCAAGGTAATAGCACCTCAGCTCTAACTTCCTCGGCCTCTCCACTTGACTTGCTGGTACATGCAGTGACAAACCACAGAGGACAACTTTTTTTCCTAATACAAAGGAATTCCAAGCCAAAAACCTCCATTTTCTGAAAGCTGTGTCATACCAGTTTATGTCCACTTGAGATACAACTCTCTAAGGGTGCAAAGTCAAAAAAGGGAACTCGTTCTCCCAAATATGAAAGGTTATTTATATGAAAATGCTGAAGTACTTATGCAGTTCTCTTTCTATACCAAAAAGACTACTTTATTTTGTTGTTAAATTGCTTGTTCTTGTGTGGTGTGGCTTATACTTGATATCACGTCCTAGCTCACCTTTCTGGAAGGTTATGCATAATGGACAGGCAGACAGTGAGTAGACCCTCAGCAACTCATAAGATAATGTGAGACACAGTACACAAGAAAGCATATGTAAAAGCTTCAGTTCAGTTCCTCTCTGAGGAGAAATCACTGCTTTGTTAATTACTTATTTTCCAGGTTGTCTTGCAAGTAGGTTGTTTCCTGTCAAATTGAGCCTTCACATTTCGAAGAGCCTCCTAAATCAGACCTGTGATAGAGTAGCATATAAAACTGAACTGTCCAAAGACAATATTTTAAAAATCAGGTCAGAGAAATCCTGTCTATAAAGAGGGTCAAACAGTAGAAAGAAGAGGAGAGAATAGAAAAAAAAAAGAAAAAAAAAAAGGAAAAAAAGAAAGAAAAAGTATGGATGTCTTTCCTGTTCTCATTTAGCCTGAATAAGAAATTAGGAAAAGGAGGAGGGAGGGAAGAGGAAGATAGAACTAGAACAAAACTATTTTGGGCTCCTTTTTGACTGACAATCTTTATTATTTACATATAAAACCAGACTGGACAAAGCACTAAAAATACACTGTATCTCATTGGGAACAATCCTATACCAGCAGGGAAATGTAGCAGTTGACATAAGTGGCCTTTTTCTATCATTAGTCTCTGTGATTCCATACCCATTTCATCCACAGCATGTATGCTTCTTACAAGTCACTCTGTAATAATAGTACCAGAAATACAATCCACTGCAGCACTCGTTCGCTACACTACTGAGGAACTGGCACTTTTTAATACCTGTCATATTGGTATGAACATTGATGACAGACGCCCTGATGCTCCTCTCTATTCTACCAGTTTTATACCAGCATAATTCAGGCGGAAAAAAATGTACAAGCAGAATATCTCATGCAGGTTTTGGGGTGATTCCTACTGGCAAGAACAGATCATCATGCTACAAAACTCCTGGAGAAGATGAGCACTCTGTTATCTGCCATGATATACACACAACTTGCTTATCAGCCATTAAACAACTGCATTGACTTTTCTACTTTCTCCCAGTTTTCCAGGTATGGAATTATCTGTCTTGATAATACTAAAGGTGTCATGTCAGTCTTGCAGCAGAAACTGTTTTTACAGGGCAAATTCCCCCTACCTGAGAATAATAGGGAATCTTCATTACCAAAAGTATGAGTCCCATGAAGAGTTTCAGTTAACACCAGGTTAGTCCCTAAAGCAATCTCTGGGAAGGCAGAAGGCCATACAGGGCACCTGCTCTAGGTTTTGAGTCCTATCCAGCATTTGAATATCATATACTGTCTTTCCCTTTTGAGGTCAACACTTAGCAGGAGACTCCAGCTTGTTTAAGTAGGTGGGTATTCTATCTGAAGCCAAAGTAGTTGGGAAATTTGTTCAATCAGTTGTTTTGTTTCAGACTCTTCCCACTGAGGTTGTCAGAAGATCCCCTATGATGTGGCTTTCTGGTTTCTCTGTATTATTAAAGAACTGACCTGGCATGGCATGCAGGTCTATGCCAGGCAAATATTATCTAGGTTGACATTCCTCTCTATGCATTCAGGTTTTCATTGAAGGCTTGTGGCTGTGTTGTTTAGTGTGGCCAGTCCTCAGGGAGAGAGGGACCTTAGGGCTTGGCTGGCCCACATTTCCTATTACAGATGCTCTTGCAGCATGTTGTGAAGTCCAAAGGTCAGCTCAAATAAAAATTATGGTCTTAGAAACATTCGTAATTCCAAGCCAGCATCATTTCAAGTCAAAGTAGAGGTACGTGCTATGCACAGATTCACCAAGAGTTAATTTAGCCCCTTCCTTCGACTGGGAAAGAGTTTTATGTCAGAGTTAGAGTAGGTTGCCCTGAACACATTAATCATGAACTCGCTTGAGTTGTTTCTGATGCAGCTGTATTGGTTTAATGAGAGAATAAAGAGTGCTCCTTGTGAAAGTGTACACTTCCTGCTCAAGTCTAGTCTGTGATGTTTAACCTTCAAGGTGACTGATGATTATTGCAGTGCTATGTGCATGGATGGGTGTATCAAATGCCTCCTGCTTCCTGCACTTGCATTTTGGATTCCGGACACCTGTCATGCCATGGCTTAACAGCAGGAGCAGCAGCCAAAGCAGCTTGTGCAAAAGTCCAAAAATGCCTTGTTTTATGAGCTGAAATATGAACTGATAACTTCAGGAAGTCTTTTTACACTTTGAATAGGTGAATGAGGGAGGAAGCAAGTGTGTGGTTATGGAACAAGTGAATTATTTAAGCCATCAGTTCAGAAATGCAAAGCAGAGATGTCAGGTCTCTGGAAGAAGCTGAGCTGGACTGTACTCGTTCATCATCAACAAATGCGTGGGTGTTCTGAATGCTACCAAGTTCTGGATTTTGACACAAAATTTTAGGCCACCACAAAAAATATCTGTTCAAATTCATCTTCACCAACACTTCTATAATATAGCAACTTGCCAGTTGCATAATAAAATGAAACTCGGCATGCTGCGTTACATTTGGCACTTTGGTTTATTTACATTTCACATAGGTGCCCAAAGATCATGAAGCAATGATTGATGAGAAATTCACAATATGATTGCAGGTTCTTAGATTATTAGAGGTTCTTGGACAACTGAGATATTGTCACACAAAAGGTGAGAGAGCCAGAGCGTTTTTTTAAATCTGCTTTTCTAAGCTAATGAGGTTTGTGTATTCCCACTGTATGTATATTTTTAATTATGTGCAAATAGGAGTACCTTGAAATATTTTTCAAACCTGTTCATCAATTTAAAAGAAAAAAATCTAACAGGAAGATGGGAAGATATGTCAAAGATACAAATTTCAGCCAAATTAATTAGAACAGGCAGAGAAAGAGCTAACTAAAATCTAAAATGAGATAAAATAAGGGGCAAAAGTGAGAGAAAGAATGAGAGACTATAAATGTCTAGCTATGGGGAAAACTTCAGTTACAGTCATATCTTTGTAAAAATCAAGTTGATTAAACTCAAAACCAAAACCACAGTAAACTAGGCTTCCTTTATTCCAGTACTTGGGGAGTTACTTGAGGATATGGCTTCTTTATGCAGTGACATTTTCCTGCATAGTATTCCTTACACATACTACTCAGCTACATATAAAAGGGCTTTAAACAATGGGAGGCTGGAATACTTAACAGGCAAATTTTGAAGAGAGGAAGGGATTCTGCTGTGCCAATAGAACTTCACCAACTCCCTTTCCTTGGCATCTAAAGAAAGCTCCATTAGAAAAGCAAGAAAACATGACAAAGTAAACCACAATTTTTTCCCTACTGAGAGCTTCAGACAACCAAATGAATTCTTTCCAGGTATAAAGTGAGATTGTATCATTTCCAAACAACTGACTCAAAAAAAAAAATAATAAAAAAAAATGCAGGCACCTTGAGAGCCCTCTCAGATTCAAAACTGCAGACATCATTTTGCAGAAGTAAACTTTGCTCCTGGATTACAAAAGTTTATGCCAAATTTCAGTTTCAAATGCTTTTGCATATGTGTGAGTATGTGTGAAATTATTAATCCTTGAAATCAGAGATTCATAGTAATGGAGTTATTGACATTTTCTTGGCTCTAACATTGCAGATGTGATGCTAAAGAAAAGATATATTGCCACTGTTTGATGAAAGGGGTTCCCAGGAAACACTAGCAGTAATCATTCTTGAAGCAGAAGACGTTTTCTGTCATCTAGTTCTTGACAACTATAAACAAAGGACTCAAATGATTTTTATACACTATTTCTACACTGTAAGAGATGAAATAATATGTCACACAGTTTGCAATGAAATCCATATAAACAGTGATGAGATTATAAACAAAGTATATATGCATTACAAATGTTCGTGTTTTAAGCAGTGTTGTGAAGCAGAGGTTTGTAACTGCACTTGTTGGCCTTGGTTAATGCAGAAACTCCATTTCTTGCGCTGTAGCTAAAGTGTTTCAGAGGCAAATGTTGACACGCAGGCAGAGGATGAAATCAGTATTTGTTTGCTGGCATAAAAGAACTGTTATTAAAAGCTGCCAAAGTGAAATACTACCATTTCTTTTTTTTTTTTTTTTTCCTGAGCTACTCAGCTGTGTCAAACTAAACTATTTGAAAGCAGAAATACCGACAGTACAGTGTGGTACTCATACCCAAGCTGGGAAGATCTCTAAATGAAGCACCAGCACTCCCTCAGAGAACAGGGGAGCTGAAGAGCCCTGGCAGTGTACAGTCCTCCTCCTTGAGCTCACAGTTGAGCTTTGCTCTCCTATTCTCTGCAACAACAATTTGGGAGCCCATCAGGAAAGGTTCAGAAGAGGTAAAGTCTGAAACTTGAATTGTTAAGGGAAACAAAAAACCTTGGAAATGTTTTTACTTTGTAACGCAGTTTGATTCAGTGGGCCCTGAGCTGGCACTGGTGCAAGTCAGACAGCCCAGCACCCTCCTCAAAGGGGATAACAGCTTAGCTCCACATGGGCAAGACACCAAACTCAAGCTACCAGATTTTCACCAGTAGTACTGCAATGTTGCAGCTATGCTGCTTCCCACACAGAGACAGCAAGACTGCCAGCACCTCTGCAGTGAGCTCCAAGCAGTGAGTGCCTCTGGTGTTCTCATGGTTTCTGGGCAACAAGGGTATTCTGCACATCCCAGGAACACAGGTTAACTACATGCTCTGGCATGGAGAACCGCGATCCTTCCCTTCCCTTCCCTTCCCTTCCCTTCCCTTCCCTTTCTTTAGGCCTGGCCATTTGATAACACTTAAGAGAAAATGATAAACACAAGCCACACGAATGCTGGAGGTACTGGGCAAACAGGTAAAGAAGGTACCAATCCAGCACTCTGCATTTGAACATTTCCTTTTCTGTTTTCTTCTTATTCAAGCTCTTTTTGTATTCTGTGGCCTGAATCAGGATGGGCTTCCTTGTTATCATCTTCCCAGTTCCCAGGACAGTGCTTTCCTCCTCCCTCCTTCCTTCTTGCTGCAGGTTTACAGCCCTTCAGCCCCCTGGTATCCATCACCTGCCAGGGTGCAACATGAGACAGGGCAACACCAGAGAGAGAGTGAAAAATAAAACCTGAGAATGTTGTAACTGCCAACATGTAACTGCCAACTACCATACATTACTAAATCTATGATTAGGATAAATCTTCATAACCATACCCCAGCACTGGAAGATTACACACACCTTTGGAAAGCAGATTTGACCCTCTGGCCATTCCCCCCTGACAATTGCAGCAATTTTTACACAAACAAAGACCTTCACTGCATCACAGCAGTGTCTGTTTGCAAGCAAATGACCACACCGGGAAGTGTGAGTTCTCAGGCTATCTAATGACTATATCAGCATGGATGTGTCATTCCTGTTCTCACAAGGCATCACAGAGCCTTGCACAAAGTCATGTGAGAGTGAGTGAGAAATCAGCTGAATCTAATCAGAAGAAACGGGATCATTAATACAAACTCTGTGAGGAACTGTTTGTAAAGCGATATGCAGGGTTCTCTTGTTCAGTGGCTTATTATTCAACCAAGTCCTAGTACAGCTTTGCTGTCTCCACAGAGCACAATCCAAACAGAAAAACAGCGTAATTTTCCCCATCCTGTCACTGTAGAGCATAATTGAAGGTGATCATACTTTTCCATTTTTCACAGAACCTTTCCACAATGTGGATAGGGGCATCTAAACTGTTATTAAAAAGTGCTAGCTGAGGAAATGGAGGCAAACTGGCCAGAGCTGCTTGGAGAGGACAGCCCCACTGCTCTCTGGCTTCTCCCAAGTCTGCTCAAAGCATGAGGAAGCAAGCAGATAATAACAGATTTCTGGTGAGCCAAGGAAAGTATCAGTGAGGCAAGTGCTGCGAAGAATTTTGAGCTCACATGGGGAGATTTTCTTGGAAAGTAGCTTTCTCTTTGAGAGATAGCCAGATAAACCCAGCATTGGCAGGAGATGTGGAATCTCACCCACCCTGTGACACTGCATTGTATGCAAAGGGAAATTTCAGTCAGTAGAGGGAAGGAAGGAAAAAGAAGCATCAAGCTGGCTCCTGCTGAAGCGATAGATCCAACATGACATGACATACTGCTACTGCTACAAGCCAACCAGTATTGCTTCTGCTCCGCTGTCCACCTTAGACCATGGTAAATGTTCTTCCTTTTCCTGCTGCCAAGGACTTACTTCCTGATGGACTGCTGACAGATGGGTAAGAACATTCGTTTTATTTTTCTCCTTTTCTTTATTTACAAAAAAAATAATAAAAAACATAAAACAAATGCCATCCATTCATCCATTCCTCTTCAGTCTAAGGAAATATGGGCAACCCCCTGTTGATTTAAATAGCCTTTCACAAAGTAAAGAAAAAACACCAAAACCTACTATGTCCCCTTATGTAAAATGTAACAACGTGGCATTAGACTTTCTTCCAATTTGTGCAAGAAATGTGGTCACATAAGAGTCTTAGGCACATTGAAGCTGTGCTTCATGGCTGCTGCTGACCAACAGCAAACAAGACACCATCGCAGCTGTAGGACAAGGACATATAATCAATGTGCCCCAAGTTTTAGTGTAAAATTTAGATAGGAAATTAAGGTCAATACATGAGCAAAGACATAATCTAGTTGGAGACCTGCACAGTGAATGCTTTTCCATCTTTATTTCTCCCTTTTTTAGTGTTCACAATCACAATGACTTTTCTTCCCAGGACTTTCACAGATCTGCCAGACCCATCTTCATGTTACCCATCTTCAGTGTGCTGGACTCACTGTGCTTGGGCAGAACATCTGCCTAGGGTTCAGATTTCCCAGCTGTGTCTTCTTTCTCTGCCCAGAAACATTGTCCAGATAAGATCTGAAAAATACATGTCCATTTGGCCTGAATTTCTAGATGTTCAGCAGTCTAGAAGGAGTGATATTTCCAGTCAGAAAATGAGACAAGATGAACAAAACCCTGACACATGACAGCTGTATCTTTTCCAACACAGATGGACTGGATGCATGCTCCCTTGGAAGACATTTTCATCTTTGTGCCTCAGTTTCAATAACTTCTATTACAATTTGGAGCCATCAACTCACCATTGTTTCAGCAAATCTCAGCTCAGCCTTGCTTCTAGGCTCCTGTTAGTGAGCTCTGACTTGCAGCCAAGAAAATTAGAGTGTATTGCCTGACTGCAGGGTCTTGAAGAACCAGAAGCAATCCCAAGCCCCAGACAGTGGTTAGTATGCAAATGTGAGGTTTGTCATACATGTAAGGATGCCCCAGTGGAAAGAGAAAAATAGAGACCAATGTTATATCCATCGCTGATGACGACTCAGAAATGAAGGAATAGGAGCGCAGATCAAGGAGGTGTGGATTCCTGAAACGTTCTCTGGAAGAGCAAACCGCACCGCTGAATTCAACCACCATGACTGAGGCACCCAATTTCCAAATAAGCTGCAGTTTAGCTGAGCTGTTCTAAGAGCAGCAGGTATGTTTGCGGTGGAACAGATGTTTCCTGGGAGCATGTAGCTCTCTCTCCACTCCAGCAGTAATGCAACAAAAACCCGTCCCAGGATAAAAGTTCAAAACAAAAATAGAATAGTTGAATGTGTTCTTTTCTCTGTTTTCTTCTTTCTTTTTCTCTCATTAGCCATATTAGATCTGTTGGAAGGACTTCTTTTTTCATTCATGTTTCATGAATGCAAAAAACTGTGCTAAATGAACAAATTAGGGATATAATAGACAGACAAATGGCAGCTGCCAAAACCAGGAGGAGAAAAGTTTATAAAAACTAAAGGTTTCATAGATCCTTACAGTTGTATTTTGTTTGTTTGCTTGTTGTTGTCTGGTACATAGTAGATTCTGGTAAGAATCCCCAAAAATGATGTTTTTATTATTTGAAACACTCTGTATGTTATTTATGTCAGAATCAATAGAACAGTTTATGTACAAAAAATGGTTTGCAACAGTCAATTAAAACAGAGCAACTTGTATGCAAGTGGAACTGATCAATCCAATAAAAATGATTGCCAAGTCTCCTGAGTCTTATAAAAATACTCTCAATAAAGACATTTTTAATAAAACCAGAAATGAAATATATAGTAGCATAGGATTCAAATGAAAGCAAACCTTTTCTGAACAACTGAAGAAAATAATTTACACTTTGATTAAAGCCTGTTCTTATTCAATTAGTGATGCAGTATGGATATTTTAGTAAAGACTGTTATTTATTTTAAAATCCTGGATTGTTCACTCAGATTCCCTATTGTCCATACAGTTATTTCAGGGGAAAGTGCCTACCTCCAGGATAACTTCTCTTCCCAGACCTAAGGAAAAAAGGTGCATCTTTAAGCTTGTGTTGCTGTATCTCCACAATAAGACATAGAAATACCTGGTCAGAGAAGAGACATGAGGGAAAAGTGTTTCATTTCACTCAGCACTCCTTTAACTCATCAGTGCTCAGAGTCAGGTTCAGGACGCATTCAGCCTCACACAGGTGTGACTGTAAGAAATTTTACTTATTATGTGTCAGAAAGGGTCTGAAATACCAGTCTAAGAAGACAGCATTTTCTCTATAGAAACCCCAAATTCTCTGAGGTAGAGACTGCAGTGTATCTGTATGCTGTTAAAGAGAGTCACCCTTCACTGGAAAGCACAGCACATGGTTATCTGGTGTTCAACTGAGTCAGCATTAATAGCAAAGAAACAGTGCTTCCAAGGACGGAAGGAGAGGACGCCTCTTTAGATTTGGGTAATATAACTCTTCCTTCCTTCCAACTGGGGCAACGACACTTTTATAATAAGACTCCCCCATTCAAGTTTTATTTAACTGTGGTTGGTTTCATTCCAGATTCAGAGGTTGGGTTATGACATGGTGATACAGCAAGTGTGATCTGCAACATGTCATTGCCTTTGCGTGAAGCAAATGGGCACTTGCCTGGCTGTGTCTATGTCTGTGACTGATCAAAGGCAATAACACTGCCATTTGCTATGCATGTGACATCCGTTATCTTGCAGTAACATGAACTTGTGTTATGATGACCTGCTCACACATCATCTCTGGGTAGCTGGGCAACCCTTGCCAGAGGGTTCTTATGTCACAAGATGAAACAGTCACTTTTATGCTATGGCCCAATATTTTCGTTACACTACAGACAGATTCAAGTAGATGTCTGCTGGTTTGCCAGTTAGAAGGAAACCTAACTTGTTAATGCTTGCTTATAATGGAAGTCCTCACTCAGGTTTCTCAGGTGTAGACATTGGGTTTGTAAATAATTTCCAGGCTATCACCTGACTGGAGGTATTCAGTGTCTATGGGATTCATTTTTCAAATTACAGTTGCAGTGAATGGACTCACCTTCAGGTGTCTTACCTTAAATTTTTTTCTGCATGAAAACTTATAAAGCATCCTCTTGCTCAGTCACCAAGGAAATGTGCCCACCCAAACCCTGTTGCCTGCTGGTGAGAAAGACACAGCAGTCAGCTTACAGAGCTGGTTGTTGTGGAAGCCATTTCTCTCATCTACTACAATTCCTTCAGCCTCTGGGGAATCATGACTATTAGCTGTACAATAAACACATCATCAGGAACAGAATCATAGAACTGAGGCCTCCCCATCACAGTTACAATCCCAGATGATGGAGACAAGGCAAGAAGTGTTGTCACTAGTCACCATCAGGCAGACTTAGGCTTGCATATTTGTGGGGTACATGAAATGAATGACCGTTGGCGTGATACACACTTAGTCACTAATACACAAATCCCAGTCATCCAGCCTACTGCTTCTCCTACATTACCAAACTGTTTTCATATTCCAAAAAATAAGTATTCCCTTAAAGTCATCCCTCCCAGGCTGCTCTTTATTCCTGGATTATATCTGCCTGAGGGTAGGAAGGCTCTACAGAGGAATCTGGACAGACTGGATAGATGGGCCAAGGCCAATTGTGTTAAGTTCAATAAGACCAAGTGCCAGGTCTGGCATTTGGGTCACAAAAACCCCATGCAATGCTACAGGCTTGGGGAAGAGTGGCTGGAAAGCTGCCCAGTGGAAAAGGACCTGGAGATATTGGTTGACAGTCGTCTGAGTATGAGCCAGCAGTGTGCCCCGGTGGCCAAGGCAGCCAACAGCATCCTGGCTTGTATCAGAAATGGTGTGGCCAGCAGGACTGGGGAAGTGATCATTCCCCTGTACTTGGCACTGGTGTGGCCACAGCTTGAATAACTTGTTCATTTTTGGGGCTTTCACAACAAGAAGGACATTGAGGTCCTAGAGTGGGTCCAAAGAAGGGCAGCTAAGCTAGTCAAGGGTGATGAAGAGAACTAGTCTTACAAAGAGCAGCTGAGGGAACTGGGGTTGTTTCATCTGGAGAAAAGGAGGCTGAGGGGAGACCTTATCACTCTCTACAACTACCTGAAAGGAGGTTGTAGTGAGGTGGGTGTTGGTCTCTTCTCCCAAGTAACAAGAGATAGGACAAGATGAAATGGCCTCAAGTTGTGCCAGGGGAAGATTAGATTGGATATTAGGAAAAAATTCTTCACTGAAAGGGTTGTCAGGCACTAGAACAGGCTGCCCAGGGAAGTGGTTGAGTCACCATCCCTGGAGGGATTTAAAAGATGTGTAGAGGTGGTGCTCAGAGACATGGTTTAGTGGTGGACTTGGCAGTGCTGGGTTAATGCTTGGACTCAATAATCTTAAAGATCCTTTCCAATCAAAACGATTCTATGATTTTATATCCCTTTCAACTTGGGACCACAACTCTGATAGCAACATGAGAAAAGCAATCATTAGAGACATATTTAATTAACCACTAACATTTAGACTCACAGTTACAAGAGACTTACTACTGACGTCAAGGTTGCCAGTGACATATGGCAGCATAACGCAGGTCTGTGTGAAACAGAAATAAATGAATGTCTAAAATGAGTAACCAAGTTTACAGTGAGCAGGAGGTGGGGTACTTTGGAAGACAAGATCAACTAGTTATCTTTTGACATTGCAGTATCATTTTTGTGAGTTATTTCTTTATTGAGAAGAGCCAGAACAAATTCAAAAACCTCACAGTGACTACCACCACAGAGGAATATGCCTCTACTAAAAGTGTTTATTTCCTCCTCTGATGCTTAGTCATGTGCTCCATCAGATTCAAGTCCACTAAGGGGTCAAGGAGGCTGAAGCAGACGTCAGCTTCACAAAACCACTCTCTGATCTTATCTTCCAAAAGATAGAGTTGTTATCACAAGCTCTCCAACTTGTGCAGGAACTCATGTCAAAGTATTGGTAGTACACACTTGCTTGATTTCCTATTCTGACCACCCTCAAATTCCCCAGATTTGTCCTGATAATTAAGGTTAGTCACACCTCTTTCCATGGAATTCTCCCATTAGAAAATTGTGCCTTTAAAAAACTCAAACCTCTATTTTGTGGCATTTTAAAGCAGGGAGAAACCCCTAAAAGTTTCAACAATGTTGATTTCTTCATTTTGACCTGCAGGTATGTTGCAGATTACTGTTCTTATGCTAGCAATAAATTTAAACATCAAAACAAAATGCTGCAACTGTAGTGAAAATGATACCTGGTATTTCTGACATAACCTAAAAAGGTATTGTGCCAGTGATTTAATATTGCAAAGTTTTACTGTGCTTTGGAACAAGAAAAATCATTGGCACAGTACCACAATATTCCTTAAGGCAATCATGCACATTAACCACAAACAGATAAAAACTTCTCAAGAGCAATCTCTATAGGTTTTCCTGACCACAGAGCACATGGAGGTAAAATATCATGCATTAGCCCTGTTAATAAATGTTTTCAAATTATTGAAAGTATTGAAATAGAAATTTCAGATTCAAAATCCTGGATTTTGAGGAACTGCAGATGGAGAGCTGAGACCCAGCAGCTACTTTATGTTCCACAGACAGCGCTGACATTACGATGCAGACATTTGATGTGACAGGGATCATATGCATTCCCAAAAGCAGCTCCCCGGGCTTAGAGTCCTTGAGCAGTCATAAAAATAAGATGTCTCTTGAGACATTTTGAAGATAAGGTTGGAGAGAGAAGGGTCACGTGGTTTACAACACTCTTGGATAAATCCAAAGTAACCCTCTCCTCCCATGATGCACCAAGACCATTTGTAAAGTATCTGGTTCTCTTCATGACAGTGGACAGAAGTGCTGTACCAGGGGCATAAATAGGAAGAAAATATTTGGAGCTTTGCCACTTCTCCAGAAAAGTGATGTTTTTATGAAAATGCACTCTCAATTGCATCTTTGTAACAAAAATTGATTTTGGTGTTGAGTGTTTTAGCACATAGCCCCTGCACCTCCAGCCCTGCCCCACCAGCTCCTACCCCCCAGGAGGACGGCTGCTTGCGAGGCTGCCCTGCCAGCCCTGTCTCTGTCAGAAGGATCACAGACACTTTATTGAAGATTTACACAGCCTTGTCAGTTTGTGGCTTTAGGGCATCTGGTGTTCAGTCACACAATTGTATGAAGGAGTACTATTAGGCTTAATTTCTGCCAAGTTTGCTGCAATTAGTAGAGAGGCTCCCCGTTTTCAACATCTGTGCAAATCTTGCCCTGGTATGGCATTTTCTGTCCTTCTTCTGTCCTTTTCCCACCTCCTTTCCATGATGTTCTCCTCCTCCTCCTCCTCCTCCTCCTCTCTGCCCTCCTGCAGCACTTAGCCTCATGGCAGGTGTGAGCAAGAGCAAGAAGTGCTGGGATGCCCCGTGGGGGCCAGGGCCACTGGGGTGGCTGTGCCATCTGAGCACCCCTGGCATCACCCTCCCAGCATGGCTCCTTGCAGGAGCTGGGTGCAGCAGGCAGGACTGAAGCTCTTGATCTGAGATCAGAGATGGGAAAGGAAGTGTCACTTCAGTTCCCTTGCCAGCTGGTGGGGTTAATCTCTACCCATACCTGCAGCAGTAAAAACCAACATTTGCCTAACACTGGTGGTTCACCTTGGAAGCACTCTGCTGGCATGAGCAAAGCCCTACCCTGCCTTAGGTCAGGGGACACCCCCGTCCCTGGAAAGGAAGCTCCTCACTGCCCTGGCACAATGAGAAAGGACCCCTGCCCCTTTCGGGATGATGGCTCACCTCCCAGCGAGGGACTGGGTGGGCTGGTGCTGAGGATAACACGGTGGTGGGGGCCAGTACCCACCTGCCTGGGTCTTCATCACAAAGACTCCTCTAGCCACACAGGACTAAAAGAGTTGATTTAAAGTGGTCCCAAAGCAAATCTTTAACATTTCCCCCCTCCTATGTTGCATATAAAAGAAAAACCTTGAAGTGTTATTTCTTCTGCTTTTATTTTTTTTTTTTTAATATCCAAATATTAATTCCTGGCTTCCTTATTTCTGCAGTAGGGTTCCTCGGAGGGCTGGGAAATGTGGTGAGCTGCAGAATTGCAAGCATCAAGCAGCAGAACTCTGAGCAACGGGAATATATTTCATGTAAAATGCTACTTGTGTTAACATCTCTTCAGCACAAATGCCTGTAAGAACACTCAAGGGACAAACTCTCTTTGTGGAAATTTCAATATCACTGCCTCTTTCTCTGCAGGCAGAAAAGATTCCTTTCCAAAATGGAAAGGAAAAGTGTGCGACATTCTGGATATTTCTAAAGGAAAAAAATAAACAGCATTCTGAATGAAGTATTTAAAATATTTACATTGTTTAGAATGTGATATGTAAGATAAATTAGTAAATACATAGATGATTATCCATCCATGTAGAGAACTCTGCCTGTATGTTATGTATTGATATGTCTACATAAACGGAGGGAGTTATACAGCAATACAGAAAGAAAGGCATTCCATGAGCGTTAAGGGCAGCGTGACACATTGTAGGACACTGGTCTAGAAGTCACAAAACCTGACATTAAATTCTAGCTCTGCCATCAAGGTCTGGTATCATCTTGGTGAAAGTACTGTACTTCTCTTTCTGCTCTCTTTGTCTGCTTAAACTGTATCTCTAAGGACTTTCATTTACAGGCTTTGCACCATGGGGATCTCTAGATGCTGCTACCATCATCCTCAGTGGTTCAATCCAGTTCTCTTTCTGAGGACTCTCTGCAAATCTGGGAACGCAAACGAGAGAAATACATTCCCTGTAGATCTAACAGCTTCCAGATTGCAGGTCTAACAGTTTCAGTTCCCTCTAGTTTACAAAAGACTGTGTTTTCAAATGTCAAATTTCAGATATATTTAAGCAAAAACCTTACGCCTAGGTAAGATTGAGAAATAAGCAGCAAGTGGTAGTATCCTTATGGATGACAGGCCTTCCAATTCCACAACTCTGAACTGGGTAAGTAAAAGCTTTTTTAATAAGATCAAAATTAAAAGGTTCCTGTGTCAAAATTGAATGGTAAAGATGAGTGGGTTTTGCAGCAGAGAAATACACAGTCCTGGCCAGCAGGCTGATTTAATTGAGGCTGCTTTAAAGAACTGAGCTTTCCATCACGACAGAAGTCTTTTTACTTGTATATCTTTGGAAAATGATTCAGTACGATTCAACAACTATTAGCTAGTCAGTATACTTAATTATCAGTATAGGGAGAGAGGGGTAGGAGTGCAACTGCGCAGCAAGCTCCTGCTAAGGCAGCAGCAGGAACTCTCCAGGGTCTCACATCCTCCCCACTTGTTCTGGGCAGGCAGATGAGCTCCAGTCTAGCTTTTCAGTGGAAGTGATAATTTCCACCAGACTTGACTGAGTGTGAATGGAGACAGTGCTCTCCCAATCCTTCCACAGCAATCCTTACAAGAGTGAGCATCAGAGAAGTAGTCCTCCACCAACTGGGCCAGACCTGTTACCTAGGTGGGAGCAGGGAAGCAGTATGGGGAGGAGGGAAGAGATCGGCATGCATGTATGAAAATTTAATCCCTGGTAATGATGTGCACATCAAAAGAATTTGCAAGCGTGCCTTATAGGTGGGGATATAGCAGATGCTGGGGGATTTTTTTATGATTTCTTTCTGAAGAAAAGGAAAACAAAGATAATGAGCGTTTATGCAACTGCACACTGCCTGGATATTTCTGTCTCTTAAAGGCTTATATATTTGAAATCTAGTGGTTTGGCTATGGATTTTGTATTATAACTACTTCATAAATTGCTTCAGGTATTTAAATTTTATGCTGTCAAAGACAGTGAAGTTAGAGTGAAATGTGTTTGTTTGTCTCTGTATATGCGGTTTTGATAAGAGAATCAAATGTTTATTATGATTCAGACATGATGCTTGTTAGAGCACTCTAGAGTACAAAAATTGAACTGTCTACAGATAGGCAGTTCAGATCTAACAACAGACAATTCATTCTGTGTATTGATTGCTCCCCTGAAAATTTTCTGTGAGGAATACAACTTTTCCATAAAACAAAGAAAAAGAAAATCCTAGCCATACATAATTTCAAAACAGTGATATTGCATCCCTGAGTGAAGAAGAGCATAAATCAGTTATTCCAAGATACATGCAGGGAAGCAAATAATTGTTCCTACTGGACAACTCAACTTTGCTCAAAATTTGCATTATCTTTTTTGGTTTGATTGAAACATCTTCATTTCTCTTGGAACATGTCCTAAAGGATTTTCATTCAGAGTAACTATAATATCACCAAATGACAAAAGCAAAAAAGGACACAGCATATGTTCATCTCTATGCACACATACATATGCATATGTATGTTTTGAAATAACTGAACTCAATGTATTAATGTGACAGGGGTTTAGAAGTTAAGAAAACATACATCAAAGGGAGGAATGCTACCTAATTTGCTAATACATATATGGCATATACATATGTTCCTTGTATATGTATATATATATGCTGTATAGCATATGTTTTATAGAGAGAGTGTACACACCCTATATCTTACCCTACCTTATGGTAGCTCATACTCTAAAGAAAAAAAACATCCCCCAGAACTCAACCCAAATCTCAGGCTAATTCAGAACTGTCTACATCCACTTATTAGGTTAAACACATTTTAAATGTTGACAGTAGTTCCTTCCTCCTTACAGAGCTCAGACTGGCTCCCTCACCTGTCAGACTCCTGCTTCCAAGGGCTGAGCAGCTCTTGCAGCCTCTGCTTCCCCAAGCACACCTATCACCCTCCCAATCTCCCCTGCGGCTCCTGAGCAGCTCCCACACATCTCAGCCAGGTGCTGCTGAGAGCAGCTGATTAGATGGCAGCCCTTGCCAGCACAGTGTGTAGTACATGAAATGGATTTAAACTCTCATGGGAGTCAAGGAATCATTCAGCAGAGTGTGTGGAAGCAGGGCCGACAGGTCCAGTTCACCCTGGACACCTGAGCAGCTTCCCTTCCAGCTCAGGAGGGTGCTGAGCCCCACGCCAGGACGTCCTCTCCTCTGCCAAAGTCAGGGGAAGCCTCTAAGCAGCTGAGGAAAGAAGGAAGGAGCCAAAAACCAGCATGAGAGAGAGAGCAGATTGGTGCTTTGAAAGGCGGTGACAAGCTTTGGTGTAGAATTCAAACTTTTTGACAGAAAGAGAAACTCCCCCGTTTGCTGTGGGAGTGCTCCTTCCAGGCTCATTCCCTCGCCTCTGGGCAAATACACACATGCTCATCCTCTCCTCTGCTGGAGTTCTGCTCAAAGACAGCCGTGGCACTGAGACCTTTGGAGCAACTTTGAGCACACCAGCATGTTGTGTTCAGTCTGTAGCGCACAGAAGGCTGGGGCAGTAGGGGTTGGTAACTTGGCCACTAAAGCAAGACAAAACATTTTCACTGTCATCATCCAAACCAAATACTGGGCTTTGTTTGTTCAGATGATCTCTCTGCTACCCCCTTTCTTGATTAGCCACACAGCAGAGCTTGAACTAAAAAAAGACAAGGCAGCATGAGAGAGAGAAGAAAGTCCTCCTATTGCTTGTAATTTGCCATTTCAATAGCACTTGCTTCTCCACCACCAGCAGCCCCATACACAGGTCCCCTGGTCTGCTCTGAGCTGTGTAATTGCCTAATTGCACTACATACTGGGACAGGGGAAAGAAGCTCCCATGGTCCTCTGACATGGGATGGACTGGCTGGTGCCCGAGGCCAGCACCAGTCTGAAGGCATGGATGATCTGACCTAATAAGAAAGTTAAGCAGCATGTGAAGGAAAGAACCTACCTACGAAGAGTGGCATGTAAAAAAGTCACAAAATTTCTTTCGGATTAACTTTTCTAGCCTGTGACAGTGTTTGTAATGAGCACATCTCAGATAGAAAGACTGTAGGAGGCGTGGTAAGCACATCCATGATAAATGCTCTGTCTGAAGGGCAGAAAAGTCCAATCTGCCACCAGGAAGAGTTTTGTTACAGAAAGAAATTGAGAAGAAGTGGTGAAGCAGCTCGAAATAATTTGTTTTGGGGGGAAGGGTTGATAAAGTCTTCCACTTTTATATTTGAATGCAAAGGTCTGCAAGCAGTTTTAGGTCTATTGGGCCCTCCACTCTTAATGCGGTTACCTGTCAAACTCAGCTTGTAGGAGCTGGTCAGAGAGGCCACAGATGTCCCAACTGCAGTGGCTGATTCCCCAAACTGAAGCTGATGTAAGAGCTAGTCATCCCCTGGACATACCTCTGATGGTGCATGGAGTATGGACGACATTCCAACACCAAATCTTTAACAGTGGTCTGTCCCAGGGAATTTTCCCTTCCAATATTTCTGATGTCCACAATAAGGAATTTTTTTTAATCCCTCTTGTAACTCTTAAGGTCTTTCCCATAATTAGGCAAGAGATGCAGGGCACAGCACAGTACCTGCCAAGAGCACCACAGGCACAGTTAGAAGACCAGTTTCCCACAGCTGAAAAGCAGGGTTTTGAGCCAAATTTTTCAGCATTAGTGTCTTTGTACCAACCACATAGGACAAAAAAATACAGTGATAAAATCCTTGCTCAGTGACAAAACAGCTGTTGTTTTCAGCACTGTCCCTGAGTTCTCCCTGCATCTTTTTCTCTAATCTTCCAACATGACCTTGTGGAAACCACTTCATTGCTCTGTGCCTCCACTTCACTCCCATGCTCTGTCTTTGGACTGCAAGATCCACCAGGTAGCAAGCTGCTTAACATATATACCTGTTAGCACCCTTATGTGCTCGGGAGATGCTAGAGAGACCCCACGGGATTGGTTTGGTGGACACGGCTTAGTCTGATTTCTGTTCTCAATGAACAGTTAAAAACATTCACATTTTAGGCTTTTATAAGCTTTAAAATGGCTGAAGTTGAGTATCTACAAATCTGAGCAACCATTCGCAATTCTGTACACCATTCTCAGGCTCATGAAGAACAAGAAAGTCATCAGGAGTAATCAGCATGGCTTCACTAAAGGGAAGGCATGGTTGACCAACTTGAGAAACTTCTATGAGGCCAACTTGTTAGGCAAGGGGAGAGCAGTGGACATTGTCTGCCTTGACTTCAGTAAGGCATCTAACGCTCTCCCACATAAGATCCCCGCAGACAAGTTGATAAAGTATGGGCTGGATGAGCAGTCAGTGAGGTGGACTGAAGTCTGGCTGACCAGTCTGACCCAGAGGATGGTGATCAGTGACACAGTCTAGGTGAAGGCCAGTAATTAGTGGCGTACCCCAGGGGTCAATGATGGGTCCAGTCCTCTTCAACATCTTCATTAGTGGTTTGAATGGTGGGGCAGAGTGCACCCTCAGCAAATTTGAGATGACACCAAACTGGGAGGTGTGGCTGATAAGCCACAGGGTCATGTTGCCATCCAGAGGGACCTTGACCAGCTGGAAAGTATCTGGGCAGAAAAGGGCCTAGGGGTCCTGGTGGACACTAAGTCGAGCATAAGCCAGCAATGTGCTCTTGTGGCAAAAGCAGCTAATGGTATACTGGGCTGCATTAGATCAACTATTGCCAGCAGGTAGAGAGAGATGATCCTTCCCCTCTCCTCAGCAATGGACTTGTTGGAGAGAGTTCAACAAAGGGCTGCAACAAAGATGTTTAAGGAACTGGAGCATTTCTTCTGTGAGGAAAGGCTGAGAGAACTGGGACTATTCAGCCTGGAGATGAGAAGGCGGAGGTGAGGATTTCATCAATGTATATAAATACCTGAGGGGAGGTTGCAAAGAGGATGGAACCAGCCTCTCCTCAGTGATGCCCAGTGAAAAAAACAGAGGCTGTGGTCACCAACTGAAACACTGAAGGTTCTGCTTGAATATCAGGAACAACTTTTTCACTGTGGGAGTGATCAAGCACTGGTACAGGTTGCTGGGAGAGGTTGTGTCCATTCTTGGAAATGTTAAAAAGTCATCTAGACATGGTCCTAGGCAACTAGCTCTAGGTGGCCCTGCTTGAGCAGGACAGTTGGACCAGATGACCTCCAGAAGGCCCTTCCAACCTCAACCAATCTGTGATTCTGAGGCTTGAGCTGCTGGCCAGTGGCTTCTCAAGACCACCTCAGGATTCCAAAGGCCTCAGTATTTGGTGTGTTCAAACATTGCACATCATTCCTACCACTGACTTCCAGCTGGGGGTGCCAATGTGACATACTGTGTGCAGTACACAGTTTATCTGACCAAAATATTGTCATGTTTTGAGCTGCTCAAATCTCCCTTTTGTGCTTAGATAATATAGCTAAGGTGATCTATTGACTAGTTGACGTGATAGGGGCAGTTCTGCCTGGAGATGTGGAGACGGAGGGGTTGCAAGCCATGACATCCTATGAAACACCCAGCTTTGACCAATAGAACCGCTCTTCTTGAATGTCAAGGCACACCTTAGGCTTCCTGTGCTCAGTCTCTTCCTGACCCTGAAAGAGGCAAAGCAGGATAATGCATCATGGCTCTTCCTAAATATTAGTGACTGACATCAAAAAATATGTGCCTGGTGTTGAAACGGGGATATATGGCATTATCCTCTTCCTTTTTTATAGGAGTATCACAATGATTAAGTTTTCAGTATCAGCCCTGGGAACATGCTGAATGAATAAATCAATGAGGTGAACGGGTCACTTCACATGTCATGGAGCTGTGGTCCCAGGGTGTCTACAGACTTATATCTGCCTTGCTTACTTTCATTTCTCATTTTTGAGGTTTTCCTTCCCCAGCACAGAACCTGGAAACCTGTCTGTGTTGTTAAATGAAAACAGAGATTCCAGAGATTAAGACAGAAGCTCAGGAGAATGGTATGGCTACAGCAAATTGGCACATGCAGGCTATTTCCAATGTTGCTTCCAGTAATTTGCAGCTGTTAACACAGCACCTTGGTTCTGTCCAGGAAGCACCAGTACTAATGCTAGTCCTTAGAAAAAAATAACAGGAGAGATGAGCGATTTGCCAGCTCACATTTTCTTCATTTTAAATCCACCTGTTTAAATTCATCAGAGCACTGGCAAGCAGCTTTGTGTATTCAAGCCTTTCTACTGAAGTTCAGAAGAAATTAATATAGCACTTAAAATAATGAAATTTTAACTTTGCAGTCATTATTTTGACTGCTGTTTTCCATATGCCTACCCTGTTGAGGGAGACTTTTTGTAAGCTTCTGCATCTTGTGTACAGAAGAGATTAAACTCTATTTTGGTGGAAGAGGTTACAAAGATGCATGTAGGAGGAATTTGCAGTGAGGGTCTGAATATCCTGCATTTAAGGGTGCTGGAAGAGATCACTGTACCCACTCCCCAGCTGGGAGAATCCCATCAAGTCCCACGGACTTACATATGTCTAGCCTGCCTAAATGTTCCTTAGCTTGATTCTTCTCCATCAAAGATAAACCTTCATTGCTCCAGATTTTCCCACTGGTCTCAGAGATGCTGAAAGCAAGTCTTACTAGCCAGGATCGATAAGAACGCAGCATTAAGTACCTGGTTTTTTCTTCAGCCATTCTTCCCCCACTCCTCTCCACATCCTCTTTAGATAGTGCTGAAAGAGCAGAAGCAGCAAAATGGGTTCAAAAAGTGACAAGACACATCTATGAAAAACAAATGACCAAGAGCTAACACATACAGGAATGCTTCTCTCTCCCTATCCACCTCAGGAGAAGAAAATGGGCCTCAAATTGTCAACAGCCATTCTTGGGACACAGCACCAATATGCACATTCTTCCAAACGTTTACTCTTTGCTCCACCAGTGATGGGGTTACTGGGCTACATGGATCTGTACAGACAGCATTCTGTAGGCTCGAATAAATGTGAGTTTGATGTTGAGGCAGTGTGTACAATTGTCCCTTCTGCTTTTTCTGTGTCTCTCATAGCTTTCTTCCTGCTAATCTACCTGATGGAGAGATCTGTACACCTCATCTTGAGTGCCTACTGATATCTATATCGCAGTCTTAAAACAGGACTGCAGCAGTTCTTCATATACTTTAACCAACACTATCTAGATAACTTTCATATGGACAATGCTGCAGCCATCACCAGGCAAATCTTGGGGATGTCAGTCAAACATACCTAAATAACTCTCTAACTGTTTAAATTAGGTGCAGAGCTGCACTATTTTCATTTACTAACTGATTGGTCTTGTAGAATGAAGAGGCTACTGTGATTGATAGACATTGTAGAAAGAGACAGTTATCAACATTGAGCAATTACAGTGTAAGTATTAGTGATGGAGAGGAAAAATTAAATTTTACCTTTTTCTCAAACTGCAAACTGAATCTCAGACAGATTGTCTGATTTGTTTAAGACCATACCATAGGTCTGTGGCAGAGCTAGGACTAAATCCAAATTTCCTAAACCCCATTCAAGTGCTGTAGTCACAGCACAGTGACAAAGTGTCCTCAGTTTTCAAAACTATTAATGCTTTCCAACACTGGATTCCTGGGAATCCAACATGAGGCAGGTTGAAGAAACCTAGTTTTCAGAAAATAAATTGCTGAGAGGTCTCAATTTGGACACAGGAAAACTAAGTCATATAAAATTGTGAGGCAGAACTTGAAAGGTATCGTGCTCTGCCTTGGTGAGTATGATGAGTGGGTCAGGAGCTTATGGGTCAGGATAAAAGGGCAGACTAGTAAGGGTGGTGTTGTTGTGGGTGTTTGCTACAGGCTGCCTGATCAAAAGGAGGAAGTGGATGAGGCCTTCTACAGGCAGCTTGAAGCAGCCTCAAAGTCTCAGACACTGGTTCTTGTGGGGGAGTTTTTAACTACCCTGACATCTGATGGCAAAGCTACACAGCCAAGCACAAACAGCCCAGGAGGTTCCTGGAAAATGTTGACGATAACTTCCTGTCACAGGTAGTGGAGGATCCCACAAGGAATGGTGTGCTGCTTGACCTTATACTAGCCAACAAGGAAGGCCTTGTTGATGATGTAAAGGTCGGGGATAGCCTTGACTGTAGTGACCAAGTATAGAGTTCAGTGTTGAATGTAGAGGTAGCAGAGCAGCGAGCAAGATTATTACCATGGACTTCAGGCAAGCTAACTTTAGCCTCTTTAGGGACATTCTCAGAAGAATCCTATGGGAGAAGGTCCTGCAGGGAAGAGGAGTTCAGGAGAGCTGGTCAATGTTCAAGGCTCACTACCTCCAGGCTCAAGAACAATGCATCCCAATGAGGAAGAAGACAGTCCATGGGCTCAAGAAACCTCAGTGGATGAATAAAGAACTGTCATTGCTCAAGTACAAGTGAAAAGTTCACAAGAGATGGAAACAAAGCCAGTCCACTTGAACAGAATATAGAGAGGTGGTCAGGATAAATAGATATGAGACTAGGAAGGCGAAGGCCCATCTAGAATTAAATCTGGACAGGGATGTCAAAGATAACAAAAAGAGCTTTTTCAAATACATAAACAACAAAAGAAAAACTAAAGACAATGTGGGCCCATTAGTAAATGGAGGGGGGACCCTGGTAACTGAGGACACAGAGAAGACAGAGTTACTGAATGTCTTCTTTGCATCTGCCTTCACTGATAAGACCAGAACTCGGGGATCTCTGACCCAAGAGACCAGGGCAAATGAATGTCAGGAAGAAGACCTTCCCTTGGTCAAGGAGGACTGGGTCAGAGAACACCTAAACAAACCTGACATCCACAAGTCCATGGGCCGTGGTGGGATGCATCCACGAATACTGAGAGAGCTGGCAAATGTCATAGCTAGGCCTCCCACAATCATCTTAGAGAGGCCATGGAGATCAGGGGAGGTGCCTGAGGACTGGAAGAAAGCAAATATCACTCCAGTCTTCAAAGAGGGCAAGAAGGATAATCCAGGGAACTATCGGCCAGCCAGCCTCACGGCAATCCGTGGAAAGGTGATAAAGCATCTCATTATGGAGGCCATCTCTACCCACATGGAAGACAAGAAGGTGATCAGAAGTAGTCAACATGGGTTCAGTAAAGGTAAATCATGTTTGACCAACATGATTGCCTTCTATGATGAAGCAACTACTTGGATGGATAGAGGGAGAGCAGTAGATATTGTCTACCTTGGCTTCACTAAGACTTTTGACACTGTCTCTCAGGAAATCCTCATAGGCAAACTCTAGAATTGTGGGCTGGATGTGTGGATGAAGGGATGGATTGAGAACTGGCCGAGTGGCAGATCCCAGAGAGTCGTGATCAATGGTATAGAGTCTAATTGGAAGCCTGTCACTTGTGGTGTCCCCCAGGGTTCTCTACTGGGTCCGGTGTTGTTTAACTTGTTCATCCATGACTTGGATAAAGGGGTAGAGTGCCTCCTCGGCAAGCTCGCTGATGATACAAAACTGAGAGGAGCGGCTGACACCTCAGAGGGTTGTATAGCTCTTCAGAGGGGTTTCAATACGTTAGAGAGATGGGCAGAGAAAAACATACTGAAGTTCAACAAGGGCAAATGCAGGACCCTGCACCTGGGGAGGAACAACCCCATGCACCGGGACAGGCTGGGGGCTGACCTGCTGGAAAGCTGCGCTGCGGAGAGGGACCTGGGGGTCCTGGTGGACAACAAATTGTCCATGAGCCAGCAGTGCACCCTTGTGGCCAGGAAGGCCAATGGAATCTTGGGATGTATTAGAAGGAGTATTGCCAGAAGGTCGAGGAAGGTGATCCTGCCCCTCTACTCAGCCCTGGTAAGGCCACATTTGAAGTCCTGTGTGCAGTTCTGGGCTCCACAGTACAAGAGAGACATGGAGCTCCGGGAGCAGGTACAACAGAGAGCCACTAAGTTGGTCGAGGGTCTAGAGAATCTCTCTTATGAAGAAAGACTGAGGGAGCTGGGCCTGTTCAGCCTCAGGAAGAGGCAACTGAGAGGGGACCTTATTAACATGTATAGATACCTAAAGGGTTGGTGTCAAGAGGGTGGAGCCACTTTTCGGTGGTGCAAATCAATAGAACAAGAGGCAATGCACAGAAACTGATGCACAGAAAGTTCCACCTGAACATGAGGAAGAACTTTACTGTGTGAGTTCCTACACACTGGAACAGGTTGCCCAGAGAGGCTGTGAAGTCTCCCTCACTGGAGATATTCAAGAACCATCTGGATGCAATCATGTGCCATGTGCTCTAGGATGATCCTGCTTGGGCAGGGAGATTGGACCAGTTGACCCACTGTAATCCCTTCCAATCTCACCAATTCTGTGATTCTGTGAAAATTAATAGTTTCATTTAAAAATCTTGGACAAAGTCCTCTTTCTTCTAGAGTTGCAGAATATTTGGTTTCCACTGTATTATGAGTATTTTTTTTCTTTTTCTTGTTTATCTTCTGGGGCCAATTTAAGTAAGATAAATGAGAAAAGCTCTTTGGCTTCACATATTCAGAGTGCTCTTACCATTAGTCTATTACCCATACTTGAATACTAAAACAATTGACTATGTTTATCACTAAGTAGCACCTCAAGGCCATGATAAAAACAAGGAACTACAGTATTCCTGACTATTAGTTTTAGTTGCCATGGTGATACATTTGGACAATGAATATACTTGTTGATCTCTCTTCCCAGCAGTGTGGCACATGGAGAAACATGCAGTCCTTGTCCAGGGTGTCATTCAGCAAATTTGGTGACTCTCTTGCTCAAGAAGGTTGAGAAGGCTGGATTACACACGATGCATTAGAAGGTATCTATAAAATGGCTTTCTTGAGTTGCAGTCAAAGAGCTGGGACTAATTCAGTTCCAGAGCCTTCCTATGCCCAGTTCCTCTGCAACAGCAGCTGGGCAGGTTTCATCTCTCTACATTCCTGTTTGCAGAATGGAGATAATGATGCTGCTTTCCCTCACTGCTGTTGCCTGTTTACTGGAGAGTGCATCATCTCCTACTTTCTGTTTACATGGGAAGACTAATTCTGCTTTTGGTTCTAGCATCCATACTGTAAGGAAAATGGTATTTAAATGTAACAGAATAATAATTACTATAAAGCAATACTAAAAAAGCGATATGAGATATTTCCCCTTCAGAATCTTCAAAATATTTGAAGAAAAGTGAGAAGAGGGCACATGAAAATCGTAATTTTCATTGCCCTTTGTGACTGAGAGTAGAAACATATGCTGGTAGCTTCTCATATGTGTGCTTAGAGGAAGCAGAACCAAAATGACAATATGGCTGGTATGGCTGTGGGCATAAAATAGGCAGGCAGGGATTCAGCTATTTATTTTCTAATGGTTGTTCTGTAGCTTGTGTTTGAGTTAAGACTCTCACAGGACTCTTCATTCTGTTGCCAGGGGGGCAGATTTCCATTTTTTTTGCAGCCATCACATAAGAAAAGCAAAAATTAAGGTAGAAAAACAGAATCAGAAACCAATTCTGGGTCCCTGGGAGGCATAGATGGCTGCTGATCTAAGAGATACAGCAAGGACACTGCACAGGCTTCTTCTACAAAGACTCACAGATGGTTGCACCCTGAGCTGCCCGCCCCCTTCACCCATGGACAAGCATACACCCGGCAGCTGTGCTGGCTGAGAAAGTTTCAATCCATCAGGTCTTTATGATGGCCACCTTCTCTCCCCAGCATGAGGGATCATGCATGCTCCCTTATCTGCTCCACATGCAGTGAGGGGGCAAGATTTGGCCATGGGCAGAGGTCCCTGCAGCAAGCCAGCAGCAGCAGGGGAGGTGGTTGTGATAGCAGCAGCCACTCCTCTGAAAGTTATACATCTTCTTCAGGCTTTCCATCTGCAAACCACCTTTAGTCCCACTGGATTTGTGTAAATGCTCTTCCAGATGGTGGTTACAGGGAGCGTACGTGAGCAGTGCCCTGGCAGATCTGAGAGAAAGGAGGGGCATGAGGCAGCAACACCAGGGTGCAGGCTCTAACTTCACCATTTGTCCCAGCTGCTTGCAGAGCATGTGACTGCAGCTGAAACAACCAGGGAAGATGTTTTGCCCAGCAGTGTCTTCCACCAGCACAGCCATTCACTCAGTGAACATCTCTGCCTGCTGCCTTATGTTCCCTCAAACAGCCCAATTCCAACCCATTGCCCTGCCTGACACCTAACATTACTCACCTTGAGTAAAATCAGGCAGTGATTTAGTGATACTAGGTGCAGGCTGAGGCAGATCCTCCTGTCCTTATTCACTGTGAATTGTGCTGTAGGCAGTTATAGTCCCAGGGAAATCAATGGGATAATGAAAACTAATTAATGGCAACTCACAGTGGGAGATTCTGGGAAAACATCTGTCCCTTGCCCCAGGAGTGGGAGTTCCTCAGGTCCCTGCCATTGTCAAGAAGTTCAGGGGCTCTCACAATCCCGCAGAAAGCAAGATTTTGAATATTTACAAGCAACATAAAAATTGGCCCCCAAAATCACTTTCTCATCAGTTTCACTAAGCCCTAATTATAATGTAAATTGCAAAATTGGAAGGAATTCAGACACGAGCAACAAATATGATTAAGGGGATTGAAGGATTGATTTATGAGAAAAGATTAAAAGACCTAAGAACTATGCAGTTTGACTAAATGATGACCATGGGCCTAATCTTGCAAACTTTTCCCAGAGACGACTCTCCACATTGAAGAGGAAGCACAATTTAAAAATACCTACTATGTCCTCCAGTGAGAAATTCTGCAAATCGGTATTCCAAGCTAAGGCAGAGGGGAGCATTAGTTTTCATCTTGCAGCAAGTGAAAGTAAAAATTTCTAGTGTCAAATCTCAAAAGCTATTTGCAATTTTTGGGGGTGTTATAGATGGGGAAAAAAAATAACAGAAATTATTCACATCAGGTAGAAATGTGGGACACTATGTAAATATTTGAGATCTGGAAATGACCAATGTAACAGAAGTGATAGAAAAAGGATGCTTTTCAGTTGGAAGACTCTTAAATGTCTTTATTTGTAACTTTCTAAAAATAATCTTCAGCCTTCCCCAAAAGTCAACATCCAGAACTGCTGAATTGCACCTTTGCATAGGTACTCCACAGCTTTTTAACTCTTCTGAGGATCTATTTAAGCTCTAGAAAACACTCTAGGGGTACACAAATGTCACAGGACCAAGCATATGAAACAATTTAAATGACAGAAGAAAGCAACAGGAAAATGGGAGATGCAACACTGCAAAAGGAAAACGAGAGACGTAACGTCAATTCTGAAACTGTCCTCTTGTTCTGTGGCATGACTGACTTTTGGGGTATGGGGCTCTGCTGCAGACAAGCCAGCCTGCTGCTCAGGATGGTCCTGCTCACGGTCCTTTTCACTTATTGGCATTGGTACCTGGCAAGGATCCCATGAAAAGCAGACATTGGGTGCTAAACAGGTGGGAAGCTACCCTTATTTCTGATAGAACTACTTTTTTGGTAGCTTCTCTCTCCAAACCTCCTCATCGCAGGCTTGGCCAAGTGTTAGTGCTGGCACAGGGGAAATGACGGTGGGACTACAGAGCTGACCTGGGGAAGGCAAAGACTGACAGCACAAGGCTTTCTGGAAGCAGCTACAGATGATTGTCAGCCACATCATAAAACTGCCCAAAAGTTACCTAGTGAGTTCCCTAATGGTAGAATATAGGATTCTGGGACTGAAAGTATTCTCTTGATCTTTGTGCTTAATAGGTTTTCTTAGTGCCTTTGAGAAAACCAGTCTGTGAAGAGCCAAAACTGCCCATGTCCCTGATACAGTTGGCTCTGTAGCATGTAAAAAACAAGATGTAGTGTATCACTTAACAAAGCATGCTTTCATTACTCTTTTAATAATCATCACAAAATCAAAGAAATAAGATTTGTCATAACTGGCAAATAGTTTTCCCTGAAGTATTTTCCTGGGAATTTTTCTTAATGTCAGATCGAAATGCTTTACTTCTGAAAATTTTCTTAAATTTTACAAACATCAGAACTTTCAAATTTTAGCTTTTTCCTAATTAAAAATTAACCTACTATTTTATAAAGCAAAAAGGTTTTAAAAGTGTCAGATGAATCAGAATCAAAACCAACACTGAATCAAAAAGTATTCAAGTCAGAATCAAAACCAATACTTGTATTGAAAATGTAGTGTAATGGCTTATTCAGTAGTCAAAAAAAAAAGTTTTGTATTTTGCCTCAATCTAAGCAAAATCCCACTCATTATTTTTCCCTGTCTGTCCATCTTCAAAATCCATCACTCATCAGGCTCTTGCCTTAGTTAGCTAATCTCCCTGTTGTTCCAGAGCCTGGCTTGGACAAAGACTCAATGCATGACACAGACGCTCTGCAAAATATGGTGCAAGTAAATAGTCTCCAATCTAGGCATAGTAACTGAAAAATCTCACAGTACTTGTACCAAAACCAGAGAGATTTGTCTTTGTGAGTCCATGTTGCAATGGGGACTGATAACAGGAAAGGATGCTGACATGATGTGATGTCCCCAGAGGGATTAATCTGCTGCCATAAGAGGCCACACCACTGTACTCACACAACATACCAGAGAAGAACAGCATGTGAGAGACACAGACACCATAAAAAAAAAAAGAGATGCCCACCTTGGGACCCAACTGTACCAGCTCTGGAGAAGGCAGTTCCCAGCATTTCCGTGAATGAGCTCAATGATTTAACAGATTTGGATTTATACCAGAAAGTGTAGCAGAAACAAGTGCCCTGCCTTTTTCAATGACCTAGAGAAAAAACCCCCTCACTATCTTTTCCAGAAACCTCACAGCTGCTTATCTGAAGCAGTCCATGACAGTGAAAGAAGTGGATAAGTATGTCATGTAATGCTGCAATGTGATTTTTAAACAGGCATGAATTCACTTAAGCAAGCAAGGGAAGTGTGAGTCAGCAGATGATTTCGTAAGAGTGCTCCACAGCCGGCTCTGACGTGGTGGCTATGAGGGCGGCGAGCAAGGCAGACTGGCTGGTGGGCTGGGTGGGTGCCAGCCATGACCTTAACCTCATGGAAGACAAAGCCAAGACTGTGAGTCTTCAAAGTCAACTTAGAGACAAGCAAGACCTCAGGAAAACTGCTGAGGGAGGGAAGTCTCTTGTGAAAAGAGCAAGCACTGCAAAAGAAAGACCCCAAAAAGTCTTTGCGAGCCAGGGTAGGTCCTCTGTAGTCTCTCTCCTCCCTCCCATGGCTGGTCGCTATTGCATCTCTCTGACTTCCACAAAATTTCCAGATGAGGAGGAGGAGGAAGAGGAAGAGAGGGAGAAAGGCTCTGGGAGGCCTGGGAGCTGCTGCTCACCCTTTCCAGCTCCACGTTCACATAAGTCTGGGTTGAGGATGGGCCCTCCTTATCCCACAAAACAGGGGTCATTGCCTGCCAGCACCAGCATTTTGCCACCCATAGTAGTGCCTGGGTTGGAGTCAATCTGCACGGAAACCACGGCATAGCAGCTATGTCCAACCCCCCGGTGATGTTAATATGGCCTCTCTACAGCCACGTGCAGGATTTTGATCCAGGAGCCCAGTGGAGGTGCAGGGAAGGGCGCTGTAACATGAAAAATAAAAAGGAAAAAGCAAGGAGCTCATGTGGGGCTGGCAAGGAGCAGGTTAGCTCTACAGCATCCAAATGAGGGGCAGGTTGGTGTCCTTCCTCCCCCTCTGTGCTTGGGGATGTCAGGGCTTCCTCCCTCTGTCCCCATGCTGCGTGAGGAGAAGCAGGAAAAGCCAGGGCAAAGCCATCAGGAACTTTTGTTACAAGTACCAGCATAGCACTTTCCATTGCATGCAGGGGGATGATGAGTCACCTGTGGAAGGAGGAACTGAGAGGCACAGCCTTTATAGACCATTGCCACCAGCATAAATACTCAACCCAAATGGGTTTACCTCACATCTGGACCAAACCCAAGCAATACTTAAACAAACCTCAAGATACTCATGAGGAAACAAAAACACCCTCTGTGTCAGAAAAGGAAGTAGTGAATAAGGGACATTGAGTAGTGACAGTGAGCAAGGAAAAAAATGAAGGAACTTCAAGAAAACATGGATTTGTTCATGTAATTTGTTTTTTATCAGCAATTTTTTTTTTCAATCAATGCGTCCAAATAAATTTTGCACTGTGAACTCCATTAGGCTCTGATATCTTAGTCTGATATTGCTGTTCTACTTGATATTTGCTTTGGTTATTCCTGCACAAGTTCATACTCATCATTCCTTGCAAGAAATTCATAATCAGCTTCCCTGAAAAACTCTGTAGTTCAAGAGTGCCATCTTGAGGTTTACTATATTTAAGGACTAGCATGTTGATTGAACTACTAGTATGCAGGGAATTACTGGTTAGCTCAATCACCTAGCACTTAAAGTACTGTTTTACAAAGACATGAAAATATGTGCGGAGGGGCGGCTCATCTCTGCTGTGAATTACCTGGAGTTAAGGGATCTAGCTGACAGAAGTGTCACTCCCAGTCAAGACTTTCAAAAGCAAATAATAATAGTGAGTGCTCTGCTTTGGGATATTCTACTTGAAATGCCTTAGGAGATACCTTGTGTTCAGACTGTGCTCAATTCCAGCTATGTGAAAATCAATGAGCTTTCAAAGTATGACTGATTTTTTAAAATATTTTTTTTTACTCTGTAAGATGCAAGTTTGCTTGTATTCTTAAGTTAAAGGTAGTATCTGAGGCAAAATAAAACTACAGCTTTGAAAAATATTTAAAATCTACATGGGGAGTATATTGTTTTACATATTCCCATGTGTTGAAATAAAGGAGAGACTTTCATGGTTTTGGATTTAAGTTTAGGACATATTATGAAATCATTTCCCTTCTACAGCATTGTCCAGGCACTAGTAATTTATTACTGGAGGAGAGTAAATGAGTAGATTGTTATGACAAATCCTGCATAGGTTGAGAATTTACCATTGAAAGTGGGATGTCGCTTTTCTTTCTTCCTGCTGCAACTGCCAGGTGGCTTTTGGATTGGGAAAAGGATGTGTGCCAACACATTCACAATAAAGTACAGTAAGGATGAGGCGCCACAGGAAACCAGAGACCCTCAAAAAAATGTGTTTGTCAGCACTGCAAGTAACCCGTGTTTCCCTGTGATATTTTTCATTTTGAAGCCGAGCAAAAAAGCAAACCTTTCTGAAAACATTGCCCATGATGTATATTCCCCAGTTATCACCACTAAACAAATTGCACAAATATGTTTCATTCTTTTTACAAGAATTTGAGATTGTATTAGATAGGAAGTCCTAGAACTACAAATTTGATTGAAGTCTAGATGAAAAGTGATCTACCTCCAGCTACATAACAGTCAATCTCAAGGAAGGAGTCCTGCTTGTTTCCCAGTGCAGTAGCAGGCTGCAGCAGAAGGCATTTTTATCCTAAGCATATTAGGACAGCAATGACACATCTCACAAGACCAATCCAGTATCAGCTCTGATCATCTTTAAACTATCAGGGACTGAGTCATATCCCGGCCTGGAAGGAGGAGTGGGTAAGAAATTAATATCCCTTTCACAGCAAAGAAAACCATGAACTGAATCATTTTTCTTGCTTCAAATTTCAAAATACCTTGCCAATAAATTGTGGCAGTATGTCAGATCTTCTGAAAGGGATGGGAGCAGCCCAAAACAGCCTACGGACTGCCCTTCCCACACAGACCTGCCTCCTGCCAGCCGAGCGCAGCAGCACTGGGATCACTCCAACTGGGACTTTTTACAAGGGCATGTAGCTATAGTATGAGGGGAAATGCTTTCAGACTGGAAGAGGGAAGATTTAGATTATATATTAGGAAGAAATTCTTTCCTGTGAGGGTAGTAAGACACTGGCACAGGTTGCCCGGAGAAGCTGTGGCTGCCCCCTCCCTGGCCCCCTGGATGGGGCCTTGAGCAACCTGGTCTGATGGGAGGTGTCCCTGCCCATGGCAGGGGGGTTGGAACTGGATGATCTTTAAGGTCCTTTCCAGCCCAAACCATTCTATGATTTGCAGTGGTCTGACAGAGGCTGAACAGGACAGTCACATCAGAGGGGCTTGAAGCAAATGAGGTCTATCTCCAGAAAGAAAGGCCATTTTGGAGATCTATATCATGTTAGGCTTGCTCACAGCGAATAATGCTTTACTCTGGATAGAGCCTGTGTTATTTCTTGAGAAATAACATGCTGCTGCACATGAACGAGGTGGCAGAGTCTGTGTCTTTGTAAGCAAGAGATCACAGAGACTGAGCTGTGAGCTGGTTCACTTGGAAACTATGGCTGGGGAATGAGCCAGGCATCTATTTTGGTTCCCTCCATAGTCAGGAGTTGCCTGGAGTCAAGCTGGACTCATTTCTAGGGCAGACCAAAATGTTGCCCTGTCTCCTGAAAGGGCAAAGAGCAGGAATAGTGCAACAACTAAAAAGAACTTAAAATTTAGTTGCCTCTTAGTTCTAGGGATATTAAAATAATTTTAAGCTTGCTACTGTGATTTTTGTGATTTTTATGATTTTCCTGGTTTGGGAGCATCAGGATAAGAATCTTCTATACTAACATCAGACCCTGAAGAATGGAGATTAACCATGGCTTGAATGAAGTAACACCACCAATGAGTGCTGCTGTGCCTGACATACTGGGAGTTTAGTACGAACTGGAGTCCAAGGGAACCAAATGGTGTGCCACGACTGACATCGCTAACACATTTTTCTCCATTCCCTTATCAGCAGAGTGCAGGCTGCAGTTTGCTTTCATCTGGAGGGGTGTCTAGTCCACCTGGAATCCGCTGCCCCAGGGGTGGAACAGCCCAACTATCTCCCTTATTGCCCTGTTATCTTCCCCTGGGAGGGTGAGGGGGGGGATAACAGAGAACGTTTGTCACCCAGTTATGGCCAAACCCACGACAATGATCAATTCCCAGTGACAATTGGAAAGGCAATCAAAAGGTTCAAGAAGATTTTTGCAAAAATTAATTCCACAGTCTGATCAGCTACTGAAAGGTTTTGAAGTTTCAAAAATGATTGAACCAAATGTTACATTTACAATTGCTAGAGAGGGATGAACATTGTGTCCTGTCATGCCTTTGCATTGTATTCTAAACAAAGATTTTTGCCGGTGTTAGTTGGAAAATTGTAATTTTTAGAGCCTTGAAATTGCTATTGATATTTCTCCTACCAGGACTCTCATTCCTTTAACTTCTTCTGTGTTTTTATATGATACCTCAGGTACCTGACATTTGTGTTTATGCCTTTCTGCAAACTTGATTTATTATCATAACTTTATTTTATGAAGCCTTATGTCCTTCCTGCCCGTCTGTGGGCCTTGCAAGGTGTCCCCTTCCTCACTGAAGGGTATTCTCCAGCTTGATGCTCCCTAGCTGGGATGAGCACTCTCCTTCAGCTGTGGGACAGAGGCAGTATCTCAGCACTCAGGTCCTTTGTGGCATCTGCTGTGTACCCAGAGCAACATTTGCAGGGACCAACTGCTGGCCAAAGACTAACTTACGACAATGAGAGGCTTTCCCAGCTTACATTCAAGAACGAGACTGAATCAGATATGTCCCAAGAAAGTCATTGCATTGAAAGGAGGAAAGCAGCTTATCTGTCTTAAGTCATCACTGCAGTGATTTGGAGTGGTAAATACAGGAATGTCCCCTGGAGGCAGTTGTGAGGCAAGAAAACCATTAGCAGTTCCGTAAGATATTTCTGCAACGGACACACAAGTAATTTTTTAATTCCCACATATGTAAGAAATATTTCCAGGAGAATTTAAATAGCATCACTTGCTCGAGAGTGAAGTGTTGAAACTCATGCATGAGAACAGAATTTAGAAATTAACAAGTAATTGAAAAAGAAACTGCTGTTTAAAAAACAGTCTTATCTGTGCACTGGGAAATACACAATGCACCATCAGTTCTGTCACCAACGAATGCTAACCACATATTCTGAATTGCTGGGTATAATTCTGTGGCAAGCTTATGTACATATTTCTTTGCATTAAGCAGAGTAACCTTAGAGTAGAACCTACAACAGGAGTAGGACCTAAAAGAAGGATTGTGATTGAATGAACTGTGAAAACCATAAAGCCATATAGAACCTGTATGTAATCTTCGTACCTTTATACACTTTTTGATCCAATTGCAAATCAAGATGCCAACAAGCTAGAGAAAGCTGGAGTTGAATGTAAGCAAGGAGATCAAACCAACTTCATGAGCAAATGAGTGCGAAAATCATTACAAAGAGAGCATGCAATTGTGTGTGCACATGCAAAATGTTGCCATGTGAATGGTGATACATCTAAACACATATATATGCTGGTTTGCAGCTGAAGACGTGGTTGTTCTAGGGTCAATCCTAAAAGTATGTACACAAATGGGAACTTGCAAGTGTGTGCAGGATGTGAATTCTTCATGGTGTGAGGAGGCACAATGAGAGTTATGTTCACCTACACCAGTCATGAGCCAAACCAGCGCTACCCACAATACAAAGGCAACAATATCAATTAAACTCAGATTAAACTAAAAAGCCTAAAGCTGCCAATATAAGAAAAAAACAAAAACACCTCCAAAAAAATTAATATTAAATGTGTGATTCTGTGTGCAACATTAGCTGCCTTGAGGGGAGCCAGGGTTTCTAAGCAAGAACAACAGTGCTAAAGCTATCCAATCACGTCTCTTGAAGCCAGGTCGATGCCTTCACAAGCAGGGCTCTTTGCACCTAATTATACTGCAAGTGCTGGTGTGGTGATGGGGGCAATGGCCACAGGTTAGGGGGCAGAATGGATAAAACTATGCAGAGAGCTGTGCATGCCAGTTTCCTTTGCTTATTTTTGATCTTAGCACATGGCAAGATGTTTCCATTACCTGTTAAAAAGTTGAAGATCCAGGTGGGAGCAAAGCTGTAATGAAGATGTCCATGGCCGCTGCTGTTCCTAAAGCAGAGCCATTTAGGCTTCTCCAGAAACAGTTTTGACAGTATTAAAATGATGGGAGGTAGAGGAAGTTTGCTGGACTCTTCTTCCATCATTGCTACCACCAGTGGGGCTTAGAGTAATTGCAGGAAATTAGTGCAAGAAAGCAGCTGCAAACATAGGCACAGCCTCAGGCTATCAAAGTGACTTCTGAGCATTATTTTTCTCTGGAGAGGAATGCCCAGTCTCCCAGGAAACCAAGTTTGGCTACATCCTCCTCTTGCCTTTCATATAACGTGTCAATACTTATTTATAATTGGACTTTCTTCACGTAGACTCAGAATACACATCAGCTCCTGACTACAGATTTTTCTTTTTAAAATCAGTGGAAAACAAGTTTCCATTTCCCCCCTGTTTTTGATTTATGATTAAGATACATCTCCTCTGCGAGGGCTCATATGTTCACATTTGAACAGAAGAGCACTAGGGAACTTCCAACTTTGAAATTAATTACAGGAATAAAGCCTTCTTTGCATATTTTCTAATTATCCCTTTCTTTGTTAGTGCCAAATAATGCCTTTAGCATCTTCCTGGAAAAAGTCTCATTGACCTTGCTCTGTTATTATGATGCTTTTATCTCCCATCTGTGCTGTGAAAGCTACAGGCCTTCCATTTCCAATGCAAAAACCTCCAGAATTAAAACATTATTGTACAAACAATAAAAAGATTAAAAAGCTGCACAGGTACATGATGCAAGCTGTACACAAGGCAACCTTATTCAGTCAGGGATGAAGAAGGGAAAAAAAAGGTGATATGCCTTTTATTCTGTGACTGACCCCATGACCTCAGCTCATGAACAAATTAGGCTTTAAATTAACCTAAAAATTTTGCAGACACTGAGAAAATTCACAAGCATTAAGAGTCCATTGGCAAGATGTCTGGATGAAGGTTGCACCGCAGTCAAGGTTGAGCTTTGGATTTGCTTTTTGTTAATACTTGCCTCAGTTGCAGAGGAGGCTCTCACTAGGCAAGGTATCATGCACATCCACTCTGACTTGTCCCAAAAACAAGAGGTAAGAGGGTGCTGGAGGGGAAGGAGCTTGACCAGAGGTGGGTGACAACATAGGACCAGAGCCTGGAAGAAAGGCTGGTTACCTGACTGCAGGGAACAGCCCAGGAGTACCCTCAGGTACCAGCTCCAGCAGGTAGCACAGGGCAAGCGCATCTCAGCCCTCATGCTCACCTCATCCCCACAGCAGCCACACGTCCTGTTTGACAGCTTCTCCCTGCCCAGAGTGGGATACAGGCAGGGATTCATGTGATCATGTTTTTACACATAATTCAATCACCACCCAGCATCATCAGGTGCCTCTGGAAAGAGGTTTTCATGTTCAGTGACTTTTGGCGAGAGCCCTAGAGAGGAAGATTCCCTGCATGGTGGCACCCTGCACCCAGGGCTAGCATCTGGCAGCTGCTGCTGCTATGCTTTACGGATGAGATGCTCCCTCCTGGTGAGAGCGGTCTCTGCTCCAAGAACGGTCACTTTACAGGAAAAGCAGAGGATAGCCTGAATTTACTTTGGACATTCCCATCCTTCCTGCCACACCATGCTCTGTGCCGCTAGGGCATCTTGGAGACAGCACTGGTGCAGGGGCAGCAGCAGCGCCAGTCAGGCTGGCAGGCGAGAGTGTCCAGGACAGATCTGTCAGCATGCTTCAGTGCCTGGTGCAGCAAGGTTGCTTTTCCAACATTATGAAACTCACAGGAAAGTGCAGGTGTGTAATTTTTGCCGCAAGGACCTCATGTTAGACCTTGCTCTTTTTTTTTTCTCTTTTTTCTTGGTTTTGGCTCCACAACTTGCTGTTCTTGTAGTTTGTTCTCATTATCCCTTGAGTCATGCTATGGTGCTTTGAGCTGTTTGCAGAGCAGTTGGCAAATAGCTCCGGTTTTACTCCTTGTGCGGTTTAACCATTGCAAGTCAAGGGGCATGACATTTATGGGGGCTAGTGACCTGGAGGCCTGGAGGCGCCGGAGCAAGCCTGAAGGATGATGAACTGTTGTATAATGGAGAGTCAAAAAGGTACATCACAAGTTTAATTACAAATGCCTGGGGAGCAGTGGTTCTCTCAACCTTCCCCCTTAAAGTGTGTGAATCCCTGGTATTTTTTTCCAATCCAACAGAGAGTAAAGCTTTTCCAGAGGAAAGACTAGTGAAATGCCATGGAGGATTGTAGGTAACACAGCACTGGGGTTCTCTCTTCAAGCAGGACCCCAACAGCTTAAAACCAGCTTCAAAGCAATCGTATCACAACAGCAACAGCAGCAATAAATGTCTGATAAAGCAACAAAAGCAAGTTCCTTAGATTTTAAGACATTGTTTGCAGTAGAAAAAGAAAAGAAAAAAATCATCTCCCATGTTCTAAAAGGTTTCTTATTCAAAAAATTCTACCTTTTCTGGCAATTTCTTGAAGGCCTTGATGTTTCTTGGGGTTTCTTCAAAGTAGATCAACAGAAACCAGTCAGAAAATGAGTGCATTCCTTATAATACTTAAAAAGAACAACTGTGAGGCCCCAGTCAAGGCATGATCCACATTTTTTAAATTAGGTTGGCCTGCACTCTTCATTTATTTACTCTCTCAAGAGCCAAAGGGAATATACGTAGTATGTGAAGTGAAGCACGTGCCCTTGCAAGAGCAGATTTTATGTCATCAAAAGGAAAAATATAATACTGCAAATGAAGAAATGTCGCATTAGAATTGCATTTACTTCCCCACAAATGCCAACCAAGATTTTTTTCTAACCATATACCTACACTTTTGGCTTCCAAAGACATGCTGCTACCAAAAAAATTGCCCACAAGTGACCTGTGATACAGTCCATTGTCTTAGGGTGTGTTTGCAACCTATTAAAGAGGTGCCTGAGGAGCATGTAAGCAAAGGGGTTGAGGGTAAAGAAAGAGGTGAAGAATATCTGGGAACAATCCCAATTTACAAGCTACTCAAAGAACTATGGAACTGAGGACAGGAGTCTCATCTCTGTCCTCACACAACTTACCTCCAAGAAATACTCTTCCCTACAGACAGTTCCACCACAGCCACAGCTAAGGATCAAAAGCCGACCTCCACCCTTGAAATAACTTTCTGTTAAAGTTGGTTTTAACATAATGCACTTTGGATGAAATTTCACTTCTCGAATTTACAGCAGAATTTTCTGGGTTGGATTCTGTTCATATTTCCCTTCTTCCCCATCCACATTTTGCTGTAAGCGATAAGTTATGGTCAACTTCTTTTATCTCAGTGAAATTTTGCTTTCCCAGATTAGAAAAAAAAAGAAAGTGGGATGTTTGTTGTAAAACACTGTTAGGAATTCCCCCAGCTAATCCTCCCTTGCTCCTCTTTCCAAACTTCGAGACAAAAAGTATTGCTTTTGGAATGGAGGTAGTTGGTTTACTGTAGCTCTGAGAAAAGCACGGCTCTTTCTGAGCTCTTGGAGGCAAAAACAGCCTAGGGAGGCAGTTGCATGGTTGCATTGCAAGGAGCTGTTAGTCGGTTTGGCCTCTGAGAGACTACTGTGACTATCCAAGCCCACAGAAAAATGTATTTTACTTACAGTATGGAGGAAAGTTACAAAATGTTTCCAAAGATCAGTAGCTGTCCTGTGAATTCACTCTCTAGAGAGTTCAACAAGCAGTCAGTTGTTGAAAGAGCCTCTGAAAGTTTTCTCTTCATTGCTGGCTGCCTCCCCTCACCAGCTATCGTCCTGACTGAGGTTAAGTAAGGACAAGTCTTTAAAATTCTAGTATTTAAAACAAGTTACCTTATTTTTTTGCTGATTTGGCATCTATTTCCATGGAAACAGAAGCAAGAACTAGAAGCCAGAAGCTGAAGTTGGCTACACCAGTGCTCTTGGCTTGTTCTACTTCCATTTCCATGGAAACTGATATAAGATCAGTGCAAACAAGGCAAAGTTTGCTTTTATTTTTAATTAACCCTTTGTTGATACTCTACTTCCAGATTTTTTGGTGCCAGAACTGCAGATAAGTCGCTGGAAATGCCAGGAAGAACAGCCCACATATTTTCATGAAGCTGTGTGTGTGTGTGTGTTTGCATGTGTGCACATGTGTGCGCTCCATTTTCTAACATGGGTCTTCAAAGTAGTTATCAATTTACTTTAAGGATGCTAAAAATTACGAGAAAATAACTAATGCACAGGAGAGTTAGGGAAGAGTGGGAAAGAGCAGCCGGTTATGTCCCTACGTTGAGAGGACACCTTTCTACTACAGGTTTGCAGTCTCCTGTGTACAGTTATCTGGGATGGAGGAGTACACTGAGTCCTGGAGCTACCTGGCCATGCTTCTCACACAGGTACCCCGCCTGCAAAGGGCTCCATGGTGCTCAGCTCTACAACTGGTGCAGGTCCCCAAGGTACCCCAGCTAGCAGCATGTGTCATACAGCTGTTTCACAGGGAAAATCACAGAATCACAGAATCACAGAATTCTAGGGTTGGAAGGGACCTCGAAGGATCATCTAGTCCAACCCCCCTGCCAGAGCAGGGTCACCTACAGTACATCACACAGGAACGCATCCAGGCGGGTTTTGAATGTCTCCAGTGAAGGAGACTCCACAACCTCTCTGGGCAGCCTGTTCCAGTGCTCTGTCACTCTCACAGTGAAAAAGTTTCTCCTTATATTCACATGGAACCTCCTATGCTCCAGTTTGCAACCATTGCCCCTTCAAAACCTTGTTTTGAATAGACAGAGGATCTTATTTATTTATTTATTTTGCTTGGGGAAGGATGCTTTGTTTCTTTGCTGCAGTATTGTCAAGGAAAATCACGACACAGGCACCAGTGTTTCAATTGCAGTCACGTGGACTTGAACTTCACGTAAGGAGTTGTTTTGCTGGACGAGTGGTCCAGGAGCATACACATCACTGCCACTACTTCTTGCAAGGCCACCACCGGTGGAGCACAATTGTTCCTTGACAAGGAGCTTTGTTCCCTTTCCAGACAGCTCCTCCTCACCTCTTTCCTGTATGGTTTGAGCAGGGAGTGACCAGCACACCCCGATCTGGTGTGCAGCCAATTTCCTTTTCACTATCATCTTCCCTCAGGCTCAAGATGCCTGCATCTTATTTTCTCTCCGTGGACACTGATGCACCAAAATCTGGGATCCCCTTCCACACTTTTCACTGCTTTGACATGATGTCCGTCCCATAAATGCTGCAAACATCACAGTAGCTGATAGCATTTGGTGGCCTTTTGTACTGACACTTCATCCATTCACAAACTAGAACTGGCCTTATCTGTTGGCCGTAGTGCCTGAGGCTTTTCTTCTAGCTGGCTTTTTCTTCCAGCTGCCTACCAGTATGCAAAGGCAGAGATTTCTGAACAGCATGTTTCCTCTTCTGTAGCAGAAGAATGGAATCAGGGACGAAAAAAAAATGCCTCAGATACAGAACAATACTTATTTTCATGTATTATTAATAGATCATTGACGCTTCTGATTAGTTACATCCAGGCTTATCCAACAATAGGAAATATTTTCTGGTGAGGCAAAGGAAAAAGGTCAAATTTTTATTCCAGGTTTAGTATTTCCATTGATTCAAAATGTAGAAAAATCCATACACAGACACACATCAAATCTTCTCATAGTGAATCGAAGTACAAACATGCTCTACCAGCTCAGCTGTGGTGTTTCGCCACACCTCAGTGGCCCCTTTTTCTGTCTGTATTTGTAGACTGGGCAGTGGGGTTTGTTTGCTTGCGTTTTTCTCCTCCTCTCCCTTTCTCTTTCGTCTTTCAGCAAGAGAAAAAGGGAAAGAAACAGGGTGGAGAGAGTAAGAGAGTATAACAGAAGTTGTCCATTACAAATCCAACTGGAACAAAAATTTTTTGTTGCAGATCACTTGAAAACAGATGTTTCTTTCATAATCATGCAATCAGGAGGAAAACACAGAAAAAGGAAGTGATCGCATCCTCCCAAATGTTATGAGTTTTGTAGCATTCAAAAAGACATATCGTTTCATTTTGAAAGAACTGAAAATGTGTCAAGCCGCTCCAGCTCTTAACCCACACATCCAGACCTAACTGGGATTGAAGTGATAAGCAGCTTGATATCAAGTCTGTACTGGTTTCTTGGCAATAGTTTAATGATTATCTTGGATGTGATTAATGAAAAATAGTATTAAGAATAATCATGTTACACCACACCCTGAGCTGACTTCCACCCTGTCCTGCAAAGCTGCTCTGTGCCAGCATCCAGCGTCCAGCAGGCCCTGGAGGCTGTAAGACCCAGGCAGGGCCAACTGAGGGCCTCAGGAAGAGCAGGAGCCTCTCCTCTTCCAGCAAAAGTTTGATTTTTCCTGTATTTTTTTTCTTTTCTGTGCATGGCAGTGAGATGCATCGCACCAGGCAATACTCTGTTGCTCAGCAACCCCGTACATGCTGAGAAGGCTCTTTTGCAGCAGTAAACTTGGGCTGAAGAGGAAAATGAGGTGACGTGACACCTGAAACTTGCTGCTTAGGTTGCCTGAGCAGCAAAGTCCCTATGCACCTAGTCTTATCTGAAGCTTTTAGTGATGATTGCCCAAAATTAATTAATCAATCAACAAATTAATTAAAAAGGTCTCCTGCTCTGCAAAGCCATTTCCAGTGTCCCAGCTAGATCCAGAGCTCGGAGCTGGCATCACATTTCACTTGGGGTGAGCCAGCCAGCAGTGCTGATGAGATGGGGAGAGGGTGGATGCAAGGGTCCACCAGCATGAAACTCTCTCTTGGGGTCAGCTGCAGTTGCTCAGGGGGATGTGGGCAAGGGACTTCAAGGAGATGCAGGTGTGATACACCATAAGAAAAGACAATTACACATGCCAGGAAAACATAAATATTGTTTTACATGCAAAACTGCAACAACACCACAGCCATCTAGGCATCATTAAGAGAACAGAAACCCTGCTATCCATGTACTCCTTTTTCATGGAAAAGCACAGGGTTTGCTGTGGGAAAGGCCCGGTTACCAGCCCTAGAGGCTGAAGCCCTCTCCTTTCCATGGGTCGCCATATGGGGCAGTGCAGTCTGAGGCACTGGGGGTCAGGAGCCTGGATCTCTGCTCTTAAAATTACAAGGGGAAATTGAAGACTGAAGGCAAGCAAATAAACTATTAAAGAAACTGAAGGATATGTATTTTATATATTACGTAATGGATATAAAGACAGATTGCTGGTGTTTAATTTTGGTAGCATCTGGGGAATAGCTGGGCAGGCATCAGTGTGAACACGTCCAGTGTTACAGAGCTACTGGCAGGAAACAGTGGGAAGCGCTGATTTCTGCAGCAGGGAACAGAGCAGTAGGAAATGCCAGGGATAAACTTCTGGATGTGGGAAGCAGTTAATACTGGTGTTTAGCTCTGGTATGGCTCTTTCCACCGGCATATTTCAAAGAGCTTCACACTGGAGCATAAGGCCAAATGTGAACACGGCGCAATGCAGAGCTGTGTGCTGAATGCACTCCCCGGCGCCCCAGCACCACCCAGCCCCCCTCGTTTGCAGTGCTGGCAGGGTTCATTACATCCCACTTCCCTCTCAGCAGGGCTCGTTATCCTTGTCTGGCTGTGCTGCACCCTGTAGACAAACCCTAAATGTCACTATCTCCATTTTGCACAGAAGGACCCACCAGGAGACCAAGTGACCTCCCACAAGGGCACGGAGTGGAGGAGAGACCCCGGATCTCCCAAGTACCACAACTAATGAGCGCCTGTGCTTGAAAGCCCTGTCTTGACCTATTAGGATCGCCCTCCTCTGGCAGCCCCCCCGGGGAAGCGAGGGGCAATGGCAGAGCACCCCTGCACGCACCCCTGCGGCTCACACGTCCCTTAGTCCCATCAGGCTGCGGCTAAACACCGGAGGTGATAATAAAGGATGGCTACAGTGCATCTTTTTTTCCTTTAAAAAGGGGTGAGGAAATGGTGTGAGTAGTCCGACTGGAGGGATGAGAAGTCTCCAAGCCTCCTCACTGCTCCCGTGGGCCCAAGGAGAGCCTCCGGTGTCAATCAAACCATGACAGCTGGGTATGGGAGAGTGTTGAAGATTTCTGAGAAATTAAGTCTATGTGAGCAATTTAGCTTTGATCGTGTGAATAATTCAGTTCTCATGAACACAGCTGCACTGTCGAAAATAACAAGAAACTGCAAAGAAGAGAAGAAAAAGAAGACACAGGCCCAGAAGATAAGGAACTTCAGGATGCAGAGGAAGGGAGTACAAACCGTGAGCAGTAGAATATTCTGTGTGAACAGCTTGACTGTAGATAAGCAAAGTATGTATACAGCTGCAAGTAGCCAATAATAGGACCAGTCTAAAAGTGTATAAAAAGACGATGTACTTTTCAATAAACGGTTTCACTTTGGATGATATTGGTTGTGTGCTGGATTTTGCCTGCGCGCCTCTGCGACAGGAGAGGAGCAAAGCCTGGTGCCACCGCAGCAGCACGCTACACGCTGTACTGTCTGGGGCCAGGGTACAACCAGGGACGCCCCTTCAAGATCTGCTTTCCTGTCCTTGAGCAGCTGCCTGCCACAGCCTGCCAGGGCCCATACCTGCACCCCAGCCGCTCCAGGGCCGGCAGAGGCGTAGTCCTGTGCCCAGCATCCAGGCCAGGATTGGTAGCCAGCAGTTTCCATATCTTTCGTGTCTTTGGCCTAATGAGAACAGATTTTGGGGGTGATTGCAGTAGTTTCTATGCGCATTTGAAACCTCTGGCAAGCTCCTGCGTTAGCCCTCGTCCCTTTCTCTAGCTTCTTCCCTGTGCCAGGACTGTTGGGAACAGGTATTCAAAAGCATGCAAATCTTGCTGAAAAGACCCATTTTTCAAGAGCGCCTTAGAGGCCGAGCTGTTACGTCAGCTGGAGGTTTTTGAATGCTTCAGGCTATCCTGTTCTCTGTGGCATGAAACACTGTGGTACAATCACTTCTAAACAACGCTATTTTCAAGAAACAAAACGGTGATGATTCCACCTGACAGTCTTTTCAGCGCTTCTGTGAGAAGGGGAAACAGAGCCAAGAGAGCACCCGATAAGTCAAGCCATGAACCATCACAAATGTCCAGGAATAAAGCAATACTAAGGGTCTGGCTTCTGGTACAATGGGCATTTCTGTCACAATTATTCCTTCTACATCAGTTTTTACTAAGTGTCCCACATATGCCCTTTGCTCCAGCGACAGGATATCCTTCATTTGTCTGCACAAAGCACAGATGAGCACTTCTTCGTGTTGTTTTCCAAGTCGGCTGATGGGAGGGTCAGCAGGGGCCGAAGCAACTGCTCCAAGTAAAGGAAAGGTAACCATGGCAACCCAAGTTATCTGCATCCTCCATATATTTCCTTCTCCCCACCCTATATTATATCTTTCCCACCCAAACCTCTAGCCAATAGAGCCAGTGACCAGCTGGCAGGATGGGGACTGTGGCAGGGTCTCTCGCACCCAGCGTTTCTCGCCGTGTTTCAGGGCTCACCGCTGCGGGCTGAGGTCATCATAAAGAGAACAAAAGCACAGAGAGGGATAACTGGAAGGAGGCAGAGCTCTCTGCTACTGTAGATGGGGCGCTGGATATGTTGCCTTTGCTCCAGAGTTGCAGATTCGTTGATGCTGCTCCTGGTTTTGGCTCTAAGCTGTAACCCTTCCACAGCAGCAACAGCTTCTACGTCTGCACCCCACATCAAACCCAGCTACAGTTTTGGCCGGACTTTCCTGGGACTTGATAAATGCAACGCCTGCATTGGGACATCCATTTGCAAGAAATTCTTTAAAGAAGAAATAAGGTCAGAAACTCAACACAGTAATTTTTAATGCATTCTGCATAGTAGCTTGAAAGTTGCCTGTTAGTATTTCCAAGTACTTTAATGAATGACAACGCAAAGAATAACCTAGCACCCGGTTGCCATTACAGCGCCTAGTATTTTAATTAATGTCTATAAGCTGCTGCTTTGTCTCTTTTCTTTTAAAGCCACACAAACATGACTTCAGCCCTGAATTATAATTGGAAAGCAGGAGTAAAAGGCACAACTTTCTGCATAGAGAGTGGCTCTGAAACAATTCAAGGCAGTGATGGGGGAAGGGAAGAGGGAAGGAAGATACCAGCTTGTACAGATGTACTGCAAATATTTTATTATGAGCAAGTGAGTAAAGGCAAAGGGGGTTTAGCTTTGCATGCTCCCAAAGATGTTAACTACAAACATATAAACATGCTGTATAATTTTGTACCAGGTGCAACAACACAAACGTGAAGAATTTCACGTGTGTAATAACTAACATCAAAAGCAACCTAAACCTGCCTGAGGCACGAGGACTTCTGCACACCAGGTTACCTACGCACTCAAAAATAGATGGGGCTAGATTACTAGTACACTTCAGGAGGTTGCTGTGAGAACTTGAAGGCAGAGGCAGAAATTGCATCTGCCTTGAAACTGATGAGACCTATGCTGTCCAAGTGGTTGTCAAACTGATCCAATCGGTTTTAGGCTCAAAAGCAGAGTATATCTGACCACAGCAGGGAAGATGTTGCCACTACGTTTGAGGAGAAAGTTAGAGGCAGTGCTTGGCGGAGGAAGGGTGTATTTGGTCTGATATGATTTATGGAGCCATATGCACTTTCTTTTATAGACGTAAAAGCCTGAGGGAGAAGAAATTATTATAGCAAAATTGTATTTTTAATGCTATAATGTAAGTAGTATAGTATTGGACAAATCACCATCTTTAGCTTAAACTATTCTATAAAATGTAGCCTAGTAAAAACATAATGGTTTGTCTGGGATGGACTTGTAATACCAAACATCCTTCCCGTATTGCCATTGGAAAAAGGCAGCTTGTGGCTTTGCTACACCAGGGCACCCCTTGCTGTGGCACACCGGGGGTCCCAGTCCTCAGTGCTTTGCCATCTCGGCTTTCTGTCTCCCCGCCTCGTGCCAAGGGTGATGCCAGGGTATGCAGTGAGTAAGGTGCAGAGGCACTAAGAAGGGCCAGGACAGCAGTGCTGGGTTTCACCCAGCGCAGCCCAGGCTCCTGTCCCAGAAGGCAGGATGGATTTGCAAACAGCGTGTTCAGCTGGGTGACATGGGCTGCTGTGAGTCTACAGGGCCTAAGGGTGCATGCAGGGTACGGGCTGCCCTACACTTTCTTCTCTGCAGCAGGGCGACACAGCAGCTGGCTCCTGCCCCGTGCCCCAGCCTGCTGTGGCCCCTTTGCCACTCACCTGTGCTGGGATTTTAGGGCCCTGCCACTGGGTACCGAGCAGCTTCCACACATGCAGCTTCTCACAGGTGCACTATTTCGGTTACTCCTGCTTAGCCGCTGTGGAGGTTGGGGCTGTGGAGTTTCCTTCAGCCCTGCTGAAAATAGCACTAGCCTTCTGTGGCAAGCAACTGCCTCTGGCTGGCCGGTGGCCACCTGCATGCTGCACCGGGGTGCAGGAGAGAGGTGCTACGTGAGCGAAAGCAGGAGGCCCCCACACTGGCTTTCCTCTGGGAGACAGCAGGAAAGGGGTGCGGGTGTGCAGATGGTTCAAGCGAGGTCCAGGAGTGCGGAGCCGCAAACTTGTGGGAGCACAATGCTTCTGCCCCAGGGAAGGTAGAGGGGCTTCCTAAACCAGAGACTTCTTTCTCTCTCCTGTGAGCCTGCAGTTGGCTTCCCACAAGCATTGCAGCACACAAATAAGTGATAACATGCAGTTCTGCTCTGAGCGCTTTGGAAAGGGTAACTTTTAAAAATGTTCTCCTGAGCAGTCATTCAGCTTCAGGGGTTTTCTTTGCAGGGGTTAAACGTGTTCTCCCACTTGATTTATTGAACAGCTGGGATTTTTTGGCAAGTGGAAGGTTAAATGGGGGAAGTTTCAGTGGCACTTGTGCTCTTTGATCTACCTCCTGTACCTTTTCACATGTTCACAAAGGTGGATGGCGCTTGGCAATTCTCTGTGTTAATCCTCATTAGAACATGCTTCATTAATTCTCCATCATTTCCGGGAGCTGTGACATGCATTCACACTTCACTAACGAGTAAAAAGATGCAGGTTTTGTTCCAGAACGGCTGGTGACTCATCTTGTGCTCTAATGTTCTTCACTTCCCTTATCTTTGCCCAACTTTATCCATCTGTAAATGAGAACACCAGAGCCTGCCTACCAACTGTCCGGAGAGCAGATCACAGCAGAAGTTTTTGTAAAATATTAGATTTTCAAAACACTGTGAAACTGAGCTGACCAAAACTATTTGCAGACTTGTGCCAATGCTGGGACTGAGCTTTGGCCAAAAGTAATGGGAAGGAAATCTGAAAAAAGATGAAATGCTTCAATTCTGTGGGGTTTTACATGGCATTTCTTTGTTTTTGGTTTTAAGACTTCACTTTATTTTTTACAAAATTTAAAACTCCAAATGCAAGCAAAATTATTTTGGCTGAAACTAAATACTTCATGCCATCCAGGAAAAAAGAAAAACAAGTTTGATTTTCTTCAATGTTTAGTTCTGGGTTGATCTAAAATCTGTAATCTGTGACTCAGTTATTCACATGTATCTTACTGAAGGTCTTAATTAAAGCACATCCAGGCCCTTAGCTAACAGGCTTCATACGAGAGCGAATTGCTGTTACAGCACAACCTGATGAATCTTGAAAGTATCTAGCTAGTGTGCCAGGCCAGTGCTGTGCTGCCCAGAAATGATGGCAAATACAGAATTTCTGTGGTCCATCCTGGGTTCCCAGGCCTGCATGGCTCTCTTCTGGGAGCTCTGCAAAGGAAATCGCTCTGTCCACACTCAAATTAACACTCAGCCCTGGATTTCACACATCCATACGCTGCTTACATGCTGGAGGTGGTGCTTTCCTGGTATCTGCCTGATGTGAGCTCCCCTGAACACACACGCTTGAGCCAAATCACAAGGCACGTTTGTGCTTAACTTAAAAAGAAAAAAAAAAAAAGAAAGAAGGAAAGAGAAACCCAGCCCATAGCCACCTCTTCCCTGTACATGCCTGGCACACTGCGCCTGCTTTGCAGATTAGGCACCAGGAGGAGTTGTGATGCACAACAAATCACAGTGAGGCACAGCAATTATTCTCTGCTTTTTTAGTCCCAGCTCAAAACCAGACCAAAAAACACCCCTAAACCCAAACAAGGCATTTATTTTCATGTCGGATGTCCTAATCACAGGGAAGCTTCAATTTCATATTGGGCAAACACCCAAATGACTGAAATGCCTGAACCCCCCAGCCCTCTCACACAAGGGGTCCGTTTCTTCCACTTCTGCTCAGCCAGCATCTATGCAGCAAATTTTTCGAAGAAGGCACATTGCTAGAGCTGGAAGCAAAAGCAGGGCAAGCACCAGCATTTGAGGAAACCTGGCTTTCCCCTGCCCCTGGCACCCATGCTTGATCCAAAGCTGAACTGCACAGGGTCCGTTGGGGGAAAGGGAGTGAGGCGCTGCCTTCAAGAGGGGTCTCTGGTCACAGAGGGCAGCTAGCACCGGTGAGTGAGTTATTTGCCTGAAATCAGAGGAAATTAATCACCCAAAAATTTCTCTGTGCCAATTTCCCAACTGGAAGTCAAAAGGAAAGATCAGCTTCAGCTTTCAGATTTGTTAATGTCTTTTCATCTAATTCCAACTAGCTGATCCTGCAGGCAACCTCTTGCCTCTCCTGTTTCACTTCTGAGCTATCAGCTTTAATTTATGGGGAGATTAAATTAGAACGTGTTTTCTGATGCGCTTGGGCAGGGAGGTTGGGGAAGGAGGTTTTAGAGGCAGCGAATGCGTGACGTTGGCCAAGCCAAAGGCCAGAGTTCAGCCACTTTCCAAGAGCAGGTTACAGACATACTTACACAACAGGCACCACTCTCCTCAGCTCCTGCATGTGCGATGTGTTGTGTGGGCAGGGCTGAGGGGGCTGGTGAAACAAAAAAAATCCACAGTCTAATTACCCGGCCCATATGCTCCCCTCCCGTGTCTGTGCAGGGGAAGCAGATCTGTGCAAGTTCCCCATGGCTAGAGTAGCACTGCACACCCAGGGCACACGTCCCCCAGTGTCCCCCTTCACACTCCCAACTCTGCCACTGCTTGGGGAGGTCACAGCCAGTGATGCCGAGGGGGACCTGTTGACCCCAGTATTGAGTAAAGCCACCACCTCAAAACAAAGGTCATTTTGATACTCCCAAGTACATTTATTGTCTGGAGGTTTGTGTTCTGCAGGGTCCCTTAAAGTGCTGAGTACTCCTTTTTTGGGCCCCTTTCTCCAGAATCAAGGAAATTTAAAACCACCAGGGATTCCCCATGAACTGAGACTCTGCAGCCCTCTCCTTTCTCTTCCTCTCTCTACATGGCCCAAAAGACCCTATCTGGGCATTTCGCCCCTGCCCCATGGCACTGTCCATGTCAAGGGATGGTTTAAGTGTGAAGTAAAGATTAATATCTTTTCCAAAGCACATTTCCTCGGCCAACAGCTTTGGCCCGTGTGCCTCACCCAGTGTCCAGGGCCACCTGCCCGGGGCTGCTCAGCCTTTGCCATTCGATGGCAGAAAGTCCCTGGGGCCGGGGCGCGGCAGAGGAACCGCGGTGGCTCTGGCACTGTGAGAGTGTCTGTGTGGCTTGTTAACCCGCTCTTTGTGGGGCTCTCGTTTTGGTTTGGCAGGTTTGACACCTGGCTTTCTTCTCATTTAAAGCTGCCCCCCAGCTACCTGCTCAGCTACTCGGGCAACTACACCGACGATGCCAAGAGCTGGCGGCTGGTGGACATCACCCGACTGACCTCCAAGTACCAACACGACCGGGCCGACAAGCGCATCTGCACCTCCCTGCTGAAGACGAAGACCTGCAGCTTGGAGCATGCCCTGCGCAGCACACAACGCTTCCAGAAGTGGCTGCGGGCCAAGCGTCTCACCCCTGACCTGGTCCAGGTCCGTACCCCGTGGCAGAGGGAGCCCCAGGGCAGTGCTCTGTGGTTTTGGGACACAAAAAGGGTGGAGGGTTAGTTTGGGCGAGGGCTGGCTCTATCCCTCCTGCCCCGGCCAGTGGAGAGGGGACAGCTCTATATCCTCCTAGCAGAGCCCACCCCCCACAAGGAAACCCTGTGGATGGTGGGCTCCCAAAAGGGTAGCTGACACCTTAAAAGTGATTTTGCTTCTTGGCCGAGGACCAAGGCAGCTTGGACACCTCTGCTTGTGGCCAGCAGGGTGAGCAGCACCTGTGGTCAGAGCCAGAACCTGAATTCCTCATCCACCTGCCACCTATAGCAAATGATCTCAGGCATGAAGAAGCATTCTGCTCTTTCTGTCACAGTCCTGGGGTGTCACAGGCGAAGCCAGGACAGGCGTGCTGGGGGGTTACTACCACCAGGTAAATGGGTGGCCGTGTCATGGGGAGATGGAGGCACAGGCAGGGCTGGAGGGGCAGAGTGGGCAGGGTCCGGAGGGGAGCCGGCATCTGAGCACTGCCTGCACCGAGGGATGGCACGAGCAACCAGGGACAGCCACTGGGTACACCAGCATGTTTTGCAGCAGCTGGCTTGCATCTGAGAGTAAAGTCCCCTGGCTAAATGCGTACACGTCTCCCCAGCCCACCCAAACAACAGCAAAGCATTGCAATAACAAGTGGCAAGGGCAAGGGGCAGGGCCCAGGGTGGAGGCTGGGTATACTCTAAACAAGACCCTGAGTGGCAAAGAAGGGTTATTCCAGCACTTCTCCCCCCTTCCAAGAGAGAAGTAGCTGTGAGAAAGTGACTTTTTTTCTCTAAAGGCAACTGCTTCCTCCTGCCTGCACACTGCCACACCCACTCAGCTTTGCTGAGTGTTAAAGGTATGGTGCTTTAGTTTTTCCCCTTCTGTTACCCCATGGAACCACACACCTGTGGACAACAGGGTGGGAGACCTCATACTGCAGCAGCAGCAGCAGTAGCAGTGCTGGGGCTAGTGCCTGAGCTGCTCCAGGATGGACTCACCTGAGTCACTGACAGACCCACATGGCAGGGTCACCCTGAAGCCAGCACCATCCCAGGGAGTGAGGTGCAGGATGACGTGCCAGGTAGGGAAAAATTGTTTGGAGCAAAGCTACACTGTACTTTTTCTGGTAACCTGGGGAGAGGTGCTAGGGAGAGGGGGCAGATAGTCATCACTTCTGCTCAGAGCATCCTTCACCTGAGCTTGTGGGCTGCAGGCAGGGACACCTCCTCCCAGGGTGGCAGGCAGCAGCTCCCCGGGCACCCACCAGCCATCACTGTCCCCCAAGGCAGCATTGCAGGGGGCTTCAGGAGGGCAAGAAGGGGGGGGTCAGGCTCGCTGGCATTGATGGAGTGTCCAAGGGGTTTGTGCAAAACCATGCTGCCCCTACAGCTATGTGAAACGGGAGGAGTTCCATTCGCTGCGTGAAAAAGTAAGTGGAGAAATGTAGCTCTGTGGTATCTCAAATCTGCTGCAAAGTTAAGTCATTAGCTGAGCCCAAGTCCTTCTCCTTAAAAGGCTCTTGGTGTGCTATACAGCTTTCCCAACCCTGTCCCCTCTGAAACTGAATCCCTGGCCAAGCTGGCTGGGTCGCATACACACGTACACACACACACACACATGCACCCATGCACACGCAGCACCTTGTGGAGACCCTGGCTGAGGCACCCTGGACTTGCACCAACCCCCTGATTGAATTTCCTCATGCAGCAGTGGGAAACCGAGCTGACCCTAGGTCCAGGGCACCTCCAAAGTGAGCTCCAAGCGCCAGCCTGTGGGGACATGCCCAGGGATGAACTCCCTGAGACACTTCAGCAACCCCTGCAGTTTTTCAGTTGGCACAGTTTTTTAGAGGGCACAGGAGGCTGCAGGGAGGCGCAGACCTTTACACACTAGCTTCAGGGTTTCTTCACTGGTGTTTTCATGGTTCATTCTGTAAATAAAGCAAAGAAACCTAAACCGGGGTATAAATCCCTTCCAGCAGCACATAGGCTTGAATACACAGAGGAGCATAGCAATGCAGAGGCCCTGGGGCCTACCCCCCACCTCCAAATTTCAGCAGCAATCACTATTTAAAATCAGGCATGTGCTCTGCAAAATGGCTGCTGGTCTCACAGTGGTCTGAACTGAAAAACAGTCTGCAGCAACGACATGTCAGTCTTGCAGTGTGTGCATGTTTGTACGTGAGACCCCCCTCAGTCCCTGGCCCTGTTGTGTGGGCCTCCACAGGTTAAGGGGTGACCCCCCAAGCTATCTGGCCCCGCAGAGCTGGGGATCCCCTTCCTCTCTGCCCACCCCTGCTGCCCTGCCCAGAGCCAAAAGCTGCAGGACTACCTCTGCCTGCACCCCAGCTGCTGCCCCTCGGTGGTGCTGGCTGGGCAAACCCATGTTGGCAACCCAGCACAAGCCATTGAAAGGGGGTTTCTTGGGGTACCATACGTGACTGCAAATGCTCACCTGCAGCACTGATCATCTGGCTTGGTTTTGCCCCCTCTCTCTTTTCAGAGGTGCTAACAGCACGCTGCCGTTGATGTCTAACATGATGCCCACCCCGTTTCACAAAGCTGCGGACACCCATCAGTGTCTGTACTCCCCTCCCCTTTTTCCTACAGAGCAGCACCAAGGAAAGCTAATGGGCTCAGGTAATTTTGTCCCGTAGAGCAGAGAATTACAACAAACCGTAATGTGCTTGAATCAAAATGACAAACCATGAAGTAATGTTTTTTCACTTTACACTGCCTGCCCTGATCCAACTACCAGCTGAGCTGCCTGCCACAGTGATTATTTCACCCACCACAATGAAAATCTTCATTGGAGACAGCAAAGTCTTCAGTGTTAAAAGCCAGCCTGCTTCAGAGATGAGCAGGATTTAACTGGGGCTCAGCCTGTGCAGTAGACCCAGCCACTCACTGCTTCATCCAAGCATCACCTCAAACCATCCCGCATGCTTTTCCTGTTTGAGGGGAAGAACAACAAAAAAAGTGGTCTAGTTCCAGCACAGATTGCCCACAGGGCAAGTTTATAGCCCTGCCTACAAAGCACAGCCCAGAAAATGCTGAATGCAGACAGATGAAAGCAGTACCACGGTGAAAAGCCAGCCATTTTGAGCCCACCTCTCTAAGATGTACTGTTTCAAACTGTTGACCAGCACCTCAGCCAGCCCCCGATGGATGTGCCTCACCACAGTTGTGGGGCCAATACATATCACTGCTCACAATGCATAGGCAGCAGCACGCCAATCTGGCTGCTGGTCCCTCCTAGGGAAGGACACGTGTTACCACCTCCCAGACCTGCCACCTGTTTGACCCTGCACCTCACTATCAGAGACATGCTTTGGTAAACCCACTGGAACCAACTGCACCCAACCTCGCACTGGAGGCAAACGATAGCAGCGGTTCCTGCAGTGGGCATGAACCCCGTAGTTTCACAGGGTGTCCTAGGTTTCTCTCTTCTGTGGGTGAACAAAATCCTTGCATTCAAACAGCCAGGAGCTGCAGGTGTTTTGACATCTACATCCAAATGTTTCCCCCTGGATCCCACCACAAACTCAGTCATTTGGTGAAGCTGCACCCAGGCAGCAGTGCATGAGGCAGGAGGAGGCAGTGCTCCTGAGCTGTGCCATCTGTCCTTGACTGGCTGAAGAGAAAGCAGAGTGAGGAAAAGTTGTCTTCCAGAGATTGTCTTTATGTCAGAGTGAATTCTGGGTGCGTCCACTCTAGGTACCCATACTTACGCATACATGGGAGTTTAAAACGCATCACATGCTGTGCAGTAGGGAAAAAAACCTCCCAGCTGAGTGCAGGTAGGCTTTGCAGGAACTATTTATTAGCAGATATAAAAATATGAGTATTTAATAAAAGTAAATAAGAAGCTTTCCATATCAATCACAAACAATACATCATGCTGTCTGTCAGGTCTTATTCTCTGGGGTGGTAAGATGCTTCAAAGGACTTAAGATATTCTCAGATAAATCAGTACCTCCAGTGTTTCAAGTAGGAGTTCTTCAAAATTTTCTCCCATTGACAGTTTTTGTCTGACAGTTTTACAACTCCAGCTCCTTTTCTGCTGTAGGGATGTTCCCATCAGTATGCTGGAAGGGAAGGCCCCACTCCACCAAAACATTTAAGCAGGTGCTGAGCATTATGCATTTCAGTAGATCTGCCAAAATCAAAAGGCCCCACTGTGCAGCTTTGATGGATCAGGGCTTCATGAAATCATAGGGAGCTGCACTGGCGGTCAATATGAACATCGCAGCACCCAGCTCTGCTCCCACACCACCGCTGGTATGCCTGAAATGGTTCCTTGGGAAACAAGCAGCCGTGATCACTGCATGCAGCACATGTCCATGTCTGTGTTAATAGGATAAACTCTGACATTGGAAAAAATCCTAATTACAACTTGCATGCATTTTCTGCCACCATGATTTCTGTTCCTACTGTATAATCTTAAGGGTCTCGGCTTTTGCATTGCAAACTCCTGGAGGCAGCAGGGCTTTCTAACTTTGGCTGCAAATATTTGCATACACGCCAAGCTGCAAGAGACTTTCTCCACCATTTGTCTCTTCTTTAACACTGCTCTCTTCTGCTCATTTTTTCTCACTTCTTCTCCAAAGGGAAAGTGACAGAGTCAGCCACAACGTGCCTGCAAATGCTGCGGAACAGAAATCTATAACCATCCCTTTCCCTGCTTCCTTCTATGGTTTTAGGTAATTAGTTGAAAAATATTTTCTTGATAAAGCTACACCAGAGGAGAGGAGTGCATGAAGACTTTTAACTAGAACTGAGGAGAAGTATTTTTGACATTTTTATTCTCTTGGGGGAAAAAACTGGTTCTTTGGTTGTTGTGAAACGACGCTCCAGTTGGGGTTGAGATTCTCAGGTAGTTTTGACCAGCTGTTGGCACTCAGGGCTTGTTTCGTCCGGCTGATGGCCAAGGAGGGAGTGGCTGGCACCTCACTGAGGCTGGCAGCAAGAGCAGAGGAGTGGATGTGGGAGGTCCAGTCTCCCCTTTCCACCTCTGGCTGGAAGAACGGCACACTCGTTTCCTTGTTTGTTCATTTCTTTGTCATGGCTGGGTAATTAAGTGTTTTATGCCAAATGAATAGCTCGTGCAGGAAGGGCTGAGAGAGACCTACCTCAGAGTTACCAAATGACTTGGGGAGATCCTGAGTCAAATCTTTCCTCTCAGCGTGAAGAACGGCAGCGAGCAATGCAAGCTCCAGTGCCCTTTCCTCTGAAGCAAGTCTGCCAGCCATCTAATTATAAAGAAAACCTGAAAGAGTACATTTGGCTACTGGGATCATTTGGAAGAAAAAGGCTTAGCAAAAACCGATTTCCCTTCCCCAGTAGAGGCATGACAGGGCACCATTTTTGCACCACTATGGGCAACTCTCCGTATGTCCTCTCTCCTTGGATATTAAGGAAGACGGACTTCAAAACAAAGGTCTTTTTTGACTACGAAGGTGTAAATTTCTATGCCATTTATCCCAGCCATAGATTGCTTATGCAATTTTACAAGCCAAACCTCCAAATCTGAAAGGTGAAATACAGTGATGGTTGACTATATTAGCCCAGTAGTTCTTTGTTGCTGGCTTTTACAAAAAATATGCACAGGCTATTCAAATTTGGTTTTGATAGTTAATGCATAAGTTTATCAGAGAGAGAATATATCCTGTGTTTATACCCATGTACAGTGTTTGTTTACACTTTTAAAGCATGTTTACTGACCCTAGCAAATAGTATTTCCAAGAAAGCTGCTCATAGGTTAAACAAATAACAAAGTGATCTGAAGACATTATTTAATGAGGGAAGTGACTCACTGGCTTAACGATGGGGAGGCCTCCACCAGCGAGCCGGGATGCCAGGGCTGGAAACCTGGGTGGAGGGAGGAGGTTCACCAGCATGGAGCAATGTGGTGCTGTGCAGTTGGGGGAGATGTGGTTTGCAGCATCCACGGCTATGCCGTGAAATCTGGGTGCCATTTTGGAAGCCTGAGTTGTGAACAAGCGGGCTTGGATGGTGCAGGTTTTTTTCCTGTGAGGATTTTGCTGTAGAGATGCTCCCATGTGCCTGTGCCTATCAGCAGCTGTGCCGCAGGGGGCAGAGGTGCAGTGGGCAGAGCACAGAGGTGCCCATACTCCTGGCATGAGCCAAGCACGTTGCAGCATCTCAGGCTGGAAAATAAATGTCTTTGTTGTGTTTTCCCCTCCTGCAGGGCCTGTCTAGCCCAATGCTGCGCTGCCCATCCCAACGTCTCCTGGACAGGATAGTGCGACGCTATGCTGAGGTGCCAGATGCTGGCAGCATCTACATGGACCACCTCACCGACCGGGACAAACTGCGCCTGTTGTACACCCTGTCGGTGAATTCACACCCCATCTTGTTACAGGTACATACCACCTTGCCTGGGCTTGAAACACCTCCCCACAGCCCCTTGCAAGCAAACCCTCACATGAGATGTGCACCAGCCCCCAGCTGAAGAGGAGTCCCACCCCTGACCTTTGGCACGCTCCCTAGCCTTCATAAAGCATGTTTCTTCTGTGGGGTTGGATGGCTGGAGTCAGGCAGACTCCTGCGGAGCTCCTTGCATCAGCCTCTGAAGTTGTGGAGAGATACGAATGCCCAGCGCCTTACATAAACCAGGACCCAGACACGCTATTGCACTAGCACACTGTGAAATCCAGGCTTCTACACTTCCCTGATACTTCACAGTGATATGTTTGCATTGCTAATACATTACTTAAAATCACAGCTTGTTTATAAAAGGGAAAGAGCATGCTTTAGTGTGGGAGGACCAACACACAGTGTTGAGGTTGAACATGGATTGGGGAGCACTGATTTCCCACTCTCTGTGTGCCAGCACTGGTTTTTCCATTCGCATGCCACTGATAACTACCTCTGTGGCAAAGTGCAGCTTCGCAGAGATGTTTGGTGGAATCCCAAACATGACTGAGCTCTGAGTTTGAAGGCAGAGAGCTGGGAGGCCTCGCATCCCTCCCCTGGTCCCCTGTTGAAAAACCTGGCGTGTGGCTCTTCTTTCTCCTTACACATCTCCTAGAGAGTACCCTCATCCTTTTCCACCGCCATCCCACCTTTAGTCCTCATTGTTGTTTCCTGCAACCCTCTGAGATACCGTGAAGAAGAGAGGCAGCAGCAGCACCTGTCTCCTGCCCCAGGCCTCTGCTGCTCTCAGCAGCACACAGGGCTCTGCTTGGTCCCAGGGAGGGGGAATGGTGCTCATGCTATGGGAGTCTCCCAGGGGTCATTCAGCCGTCCTGACCAGGGCTCGCTGGTGCATGAGGCTGTGGCCTCAACACTGTAAAGATACAGGAGTGAAGCTTAAAGAAGTGAGAAAAATGATGATGAAGAGAAATTGCTTGGTTTTACGTGGGTGCCCAAAATGCCTTCATAGCAGAAGGGGGAAGCAACCTGAAACATGAAACTGGATGAGTTCATAGCCCTGCCTTGGCAGGGTCTGGAGTGCTGGAAAGACAAACAAGTTATACTGCAAATGGGAGAAAGCTTTATGTTGGCACGGCTCAGCAGTCATGCAGCTCAGTTTGCACCTGGGATAACTGCCCTGCTAGTATGAGCTGAAGTGATGTGGGGAGCCCGGCCCAGCTGTCCCCAGCAGAGCACACACCCAGCACTCCTGTCCCTGAAATTGCAAAGGCTCTTACAAAATGGCCAGGGGCTTCTTACAAATCAATGAAAACTGCTTTAGCCCCACCTCACCTCCAAGCTATCTTCAGCTATGCAGTGCTCATGACCCATCAAAGGCTCCATAAAGACACCTAAAATTAGCTCTCCAGTGCCTAAAATTTTCATTAATTTGAAATCTATTATTATCTTAGACTTTCCAGTTAGTGTTTCTCAATGAATAAGTCTTGATATATCAGATTCTTCTTCCTTAATTTTAAAAAAAGGGGGTTGGGAAGCAGCATAGCTACTCCAGGATGGAGCAGAGCCTTCCCTGGCTGCTGGAGCAGACTGGGGTGAGGAAGTGTGGTGGGCTGGTTTAGAAAGCAAAACGTGACACATTCTTGTGTGATGTATTCTAGGTGACCCTGCTCTGTCAGGGGGGTTGGAGTAGATGATCTTTTGAGGTCCCTTCCAACCCCTAGGATTCTGTGATTCTGTGACACCAGCGCTACTGCTTGAAACCGGCCGCAGCGTTTGAAAGTCCTCTGGAAAGGAGTTGGGTCCACAGGCAGAGCGCAGTGGCCAGGTACACACACACAAACACTCACACACACACATTCCTTCTCTCCCCGGCAGATCTTCCCCGACGTGGAGGGATGGCCCTTCCCTCGGTACCTGGGCTCCTGCGGACGGTTTGTGGTCAGCGCCAGCACTCGGCCCCTGCGCGACTTCTACGGCGTGGCCTCCGAAGTGGCTGCCGACCTGGCTCTTCAGCTCCTCGCCATCCTCCGCTTCATGGGCACTAACGACCTCAACTATTTCTTCTACTTCACCCACGTGGACGCTGGCACCTTCGGCGTGTTTAGCAATGGGCATCTGTTCATCCGGGATGCCAGCACGCTAGGGATCATCGACAAGGAGGAAGGTACTCAGCAGGGTCTGTGGCTGCGCATCTGTTGCAGGAGGGCTTAGTGAGAGAGGGGAAACAAATCTTTCACCTGCCATGCTTGGCTCTGCTGCTGATTTTTTTATCACTTGCTAAGTTAAATAATGAAAAGTTCCTGCACAGATTTACTGACAGCAAAAGCATCAGCAGCTCCTGCCATCCTGGCTCTGAGTCAGGAAGGCGCCAGGCATTTTGTTTGTGCAGTCAGCGGTTTGGTGACCGGCTGTGGGCACTTACATCCTGCCCGGCCCCCTCTGTGGCTGGCAGCAGTGTCCAGTGTGCACGGTGTTGAATGTTCCATTTGAAGTCTTCCTAAATCATTTCTCTCAAAACTTTCACCACACAAATGTCAATATTTGCAAGTAGAAATTTCATAACTTCATTTGTTTTAAGAATTGGGTCAAATCAGACTCTTTTTAGGTGCATTTATCACATTAACTAAGCATCATCATTATTATTCTAACAACAAAATCCCCCTTTAGTAATTTTTCAATAAAATTGCTATTCACATTTCACAGGTTACACTGGTCTACTCCTGGAAGTGGAGCTGGTCAAAGACTATTCCTCCAATAATTTAACAATTTAATTTTGAATGTTCGAATTTTCATGAGGCCTTTGCTCAGCTCACACATTCAGCTGAGTAGATCTCAAATATTCAGAAGCAGCTGTCAGAGAATTTTCTACTGGGTCTCCTTTTCTTGTCCCAACAGCTATTACTGTTGACTTGACTCCAGCTAGATGAACTGTTGTGATTTAATGATATTGGGTAACATGGAAAAATTCTGGGTTTGACTATTGGTGGTGTTTTTTGTAGGAACTCCATGTTTTAGGTTAGTACTCCAGTTCTTCTCATTTTTTCTGCACCAGTTTTGACTCAACAGACTCCTCTCCAGTTCCTCTGTCAGGCGGTTCTGTGGAGCTCTGTCATTCAGAAAAAAATATGTATTTCAGGAGTGGGAAAACTGGCTCATAGACAGCTTCGGCGGAGAGTACTTTGTGGTGAAAGACAGCAATATCCTTTGGATAGTAACAAACCTCACATTCATACAGAGGTACAGACATACATGATTATCCAAGATTTCACTGCTGTGCTCCTAACAACTGGTTTAATTGTCTCTAATAGGGACCCAGCTGATTGACGGCCAGCAGGAGTATAAAGATATATTTAGCTGTTTGACTGTGGACTGCCAGTCTGCATTTGTGTCCTGTAACTCCATCAGAGAGAAGCACAGCCTCATCATGGTGTGTCAAGAGCTTTTGCCTAAGCTGCTGAAGGGGAAATTCCTGCAACCTGTGCAGGAGAAAATAGACAGCTTCCTGCAGCACTGCGCCAATGGCCTCGCTGATGACCAGGGTGTTCACTATGCAGTTGCCAAACTGGCAGAGCTCTTGAAGCCTCTACGGTCTTGTGATTCCCGTTTTGCCTACCGCTACCCTGACTGCAAATACAGTGACAAATACTGATGGCTTCGGAGGAGGGGTCCCCCAGGAAGGACTGTGCAGTGTCAGCCCCCTGCCAGCATGAAAGCAAGAAGGAATCAGGGTAGACGGAAAGAGCTGCACCAAGTCTGGGGCTTCCTCATCAAGACGGAGGAGGAGGGAGCAGGGTGCACATGGGATTTATTGTTCATCTCCCAGAGAAGCATTTGTTATGTGAGATGTTAGACATGATGTAAGGCTTATGGGTTATTAGCATTATCCTGAGTGACAGGGACTACAGGATTAATAAATCTCGTTTGCGTATTTTGGCCTTGGAAGAATTTTCCATGCCATCCATTCAGAAGAAACCATCGGAAGGCAGCACACTCAAAACTAGCTAGATAGAGGAGCTTTATTACCAAGGAAGTCTTTCTGATCAAGATGATATATACATTATGTAGGATGGATGGAAGCATTTAAGATTTTCCTTGTGGGGATTTTTAAATCATAGATAAAATGAACCACCAGATCAGTTCCATACATCACAAATCACTTTTATAAAATATTTAAATTTTTTTACTTTTATGGCACACAGAACAGAAAGATGCAATCAACAGCATTAAAAAGCTGAAAGGCCCCATGTCTCTTGAGACTTAATTTTGCTAATCCCCAAGTATAATTACTTTTAGTCTTTCCCAAATTGATGGGCAGTAATTGGAGACTAATAAATGTTCTTGGTTTAAGTTCAGGAAAAAAAACAAGTCTGGGATGTGATTGTCCAGTAGATACTTTCACACTTTTGTCTCTAAAGAAAACTGAAGGAACCATTCAGACAAAACCATTTAAATGGGAAAATTACTTTAACAGGAGAAACAACACAGGCAGAGAGATTAGTTTACCCTGAGCCCAATGAGACTTGCTGAACACTCAGTACTCCAGTACTGGGGCACCTCTCAAGAGCTGGGGAGGTCAAAGTCCTGTTCAGTAAGAGGTACAGCCATCTTTATCCATTTGCCTTTCAAAGGAGGAATCAGTAAATCAGTCCCCAAAGGAGTGACTCAGGCATCTAAACTTTAGGGTGGTGGACTTCTTTTCACAGCAGTGGCCAGCCCAGGGCTAGACACAGATGCCTCATTTTGTGGGGGAAGGTTGCAAAAATTGCAAAACAACTTTCTCACCCAGCATCTGTCAATCCCTGTCCCATGTGCTCCCCTTGAGGCATTGGAGGCCCACACCAAACCTTCCCTGATGTCTAGGGGACTGACAGACATCACCTGGGTTTGGGGCTTTCTCCTGGAATCCAGGTGCAGTAACCAAGCAAATTTGACTGAGCTGAGTCAGAAGCTAAGACTTTCTGGATCTCCTGCAAATATTTTCATTGTGGAAACAGTCTTCCTTTAGCCATGGTTCAGAAAATATACCAGTAACAACATAAAAGCAGAAAAAGATGTGAGTGCATTTGCATTGCTAATTGTTGTATGGAATTACCAGGAGCAGGAATCATAGAATCATAGAATGGTTTGGGTTGGAAGGGACCTTAAAGATCATCCAGTTCCTACCCCCCTGCCATGGGCAGGGACACCTCCCATTAGACCAGGTTGCTCAAAGCCCCATCCAACCTGGCCTTGGACACTGCCAGGGAGGAGGCAGTCACAACTCCTCCAGGCAATTTGTGCCACGGTCTCACCACCCTCACAGGAAAGAATTTCTTCCTGATGTCCAATATGAATCTCCCCTCTTTCAGTCTGAAACCATTCCCTCTCATCCCATCACTCCATGTCCTTGTAAAAAGTCCATTCTCCAGCTTTCCTATAGCCCTTTCAGCTACTGGAAGGATGCTCAGAAGGTCTTCTCAGAGCTTTCTCTTCTCCAGGCTGAACAACCCCAACTCTCTCAGCCTGTCTTCATAGGAGAGGTGCTCCAGCCCTCTGATCATCTTCATGGCCCTCCTCTGGACTCAGTCCAATGCAAGTAAGGATTTTGTTTTGGCTGTGATGGCTCTGTGCATGTGGAGCACCCAGCCTGGGGTTTAAGGCAGGTGTTTTGGACAGATTAGGCATCCAAAAACCACACATAGGTCTGACACTGGGAAAATCTGACCCAGGACATTTATTTTGTCTTTCCTCCTGGCATAAAGTATCAACTTCACCTTTCACCTCTCAAGAATTAGAAATGCTGAAGATAATTTGTAGGTAAATTTAGATCCAGTCCCAGATGGTCCGTCAGCAAAAATGTTTAAATATACAGCCTAAGCCGTGGCTGCAGCCCTCTTTCTTAATTTCAGTCTATTTCTACATCATGGCTTTCTTCCAGTAAGAAAAACATGTCCTTCACTGAGAGCCATAAGGCTGACTAACAATCTGTTTTCAACAGTTTTTCTTGAATCTGTCTGCATCTCCGATCTCTCAGTCTGTGACTTTTACCTGGTAGCTGGTTGTTATCCCTGGGCCCCTTCCCTTCCAGCGCATTGCCCCCACAGTGCCGGGTGCTGGCTACCTTGCATGAGGCTGAAGGAGCTCCCGCTTCACCACGGCTCTCTCTGGGGTAGGCTGCCGGGTACTGCCCACCCTCGACTGCCAGCATCCTCCCAGTGCCTCTTCAGGCAGTTGTAACTAAAAATACACAGTGCAAAATGCCCAAAAAGCAGTAAGACAAAGAGCTGGCCTGGTCTGACCATGCCTCAGTAGGGATGATCTGCAAGCCATGGATCTGCAGAGACATCTTTGCAGCTGCTCTGTGACTCAGGTTGGTCTCTAATTCAGTGCTCTCTGGTTTAGCAATGACTTGCATTGAAAGGAGGAGCAGTTCTTGCAGCCAGACTCCACACTCTGTTCACTGCTCTCCCACGTGTTCTGGGCATTTTCCTTTTCACTACACACATTTTCCTTTTGGAAATGAGCTGTTCATCTACTGTACAGCCCTGTGCAACGTGCCTCCTGGGCAGCAGAGCATCTCTCTGCCATCAAACCACACCAGGGAAATACAGTGGGGATGTGTGTGCTGAGCACCTTAGAGAACATCAGGAGCAAGCCCATGCCTCTCAGGTCTGGTCCAGCACAGGGCAAAAGAATTTTGAGGTGTCACATAGGCTTCAGTTAGGCCCAAATAACTCATGATCCTAAAATGTTGGGTGTAAGAAGAGAAGAGTCATGATCTAACTTGGCTGCTTGGAGTCAGCTGGCAGGACTGTAGCATCAGTCTTGAGGCACATGGCATCTATTTTTACACAGCTTGATTCAAATTTGTTAAAGCTGAGAGGAGCATCCCCACTGCTTTCAATAGACTTTGATATGAATTTAACTAAAAAAACCCCACGATTAAAAATAGCAGAATCATGGATTTAAAAATTATTAAAACACTGGGAGCTGTGTTCACCACCAGTTTCTCTTCAGACATCAATTGCAAAGGCCAGGCTCGTGTAAGACTGTGACTAATATGCCAGGCATAAAATCATAGATTCATAGAATGGTTTGAATTGGAAGGGACCTTAAAGATCATCCAGTTCCAACCCCCTTGCAATAGGCAGGAACACCTCCCATGGTGTCAACCCATGGCTCAGAGAAAAATCATTTTCCTAAACTAAACCTCATTTCCTTATATTTCCCTGGCCTTTTTTTTATTGCCAATTATTTCTCTTAATATTTTCCTTCTTCTTGGCGGTCAGGCCTTGGGATCTGTGCCCACCCTGTCTGACAGCTCCAGCCAAGCCTTGAAATGCTAGTAGGCCAAGCTCCAAAAGGATGTGAAATTAATTTATAAATTACAATTATTTTAAACCTAATCCTTCCCAGAAAAATTCTCAAGCAATTTTTTCCTCTCTGTGTTTGAGACATTTGTGACAGTGGTTTGTGTGAGCCTTTGCAAGCTTTCTGGCAACAACTAGAACAATTTCTCCAGCAGGACAAGGATGGCAGAAGTCTTCCACCAGTCTCACAGTCAGCCTCAGCACTTCCTTTATTTGTGGGTAGTTTGCAGCTGCCTTTATGCCCAGCTCTTTATCGGGTGTCTCTCTTAGCTGCCCCATATCCCACATATTTTTTAAAGTTTTCATGTCAAGAGGTTTGTAAAATTGTATTTTCTGCCTTATTTTGTCTAGCAGTGTATTTTAACACTGTCATTTCTCAGGGGTTGGGGGCTGTGCATGGGCAGCCCACAGCAAGTGACAGCCCCGGTTTCACCCGGCATAGTTCACCTCTTCTTGATGTTCCATCTTCAGTCAGCACCTTCACATGTGTGCTGCCCCCTGCCCCACACAGCCCCTTGGGAAGGAACAGCAGCTAATAAGGGCATTAAACTGCATTTTTCACACACTGCTCCCACTGAAGAGAGAACACCCTGGCAGCGTTGGATGAAACAGGTCCTCATCACGGAAAGTGGAAAATTGGTAAAAACTGGTTCCCTCCCACGAGCAGCCCACCGGGTGCCTATTCGCTCTGCACCCTCATCTTCATTCATCCACCCTTTTACTCAGACGTGGCTGATGCACGGGGGAAATGGCACCAAGACAGAGCCTCTGAAGTGGCCTTGTGCTCTTAAATGTCACAGGTGCATCTGTGCCCCTTGAGTCTGGGCTGTTCTGACACCTCCCAGCACCTCTCAGAGATGCTGCATGTCCAAGGGGAAGGGACGTGTTGTGTATTGCTGGAAAACCCACACAGGTATTTGAAGTCAGTGTCTGGTAACACACTGAGCACTCCAAAACCTTCTAGCAGGGGACATTTTCACTACAACCAGTTGAGGGTGGGGTGGAGGTACAGGTTTCCCACTCCATAGCTTTTGTGAGTGGCAATTTCTTGCCTGACTTTGCACCACCCCCAATCCCAGCTTCCCACAAGGGGTTATCCAGAAAACATTACAGCATTGTGAGAACTTCAGATCAGCACTCAACAGCTCCTGTCCACAGAAGCAGCCAGACGAGCACATTTTGTGCAAGTGTCTTTCCATCAGGCTCAGCCAACAACAGTTGTTTGCAGGTGCTTTTTATTTGCCTTCTGGTTTTCTGAGACTTTAGGATGCGCTTGGGTCCCATTTGCCAATTACTTTCTACAGCCAGGTGCTCTAGATACTTTATTGCTAATTATTCCTAAGTAAAACCTCAGCTTCTCCCATTATCCCATGAATCTGGAAAGTAGGGCTTTAACAAAAATATTGAATGTCATGAGATGTTACAAAGTCACAAGAGCCAGCACCATGGTATTCTGAATTGGTTCACTAAGACACATTAATTTGATTAATAGGTGAGTCTAGCTGCTACTGTATCCTATGTTTCTCTAATTCAGTGCTGAAAGGAGCTCAGTAGCCATCCTGAAATTAAAAAAAGAAGACAAACAAACAAACATGAATTTCAGGGAAAGGAAAATTAAATTAAAACACCTACTTGTGGCTAGGCCATTGGGGATTTGGGGGAAACACGCACAGTTTCTTCCTTATGCATTAGAAAATATGGCCAGACTCATCAGCTCTCCTCCGCACAGAGACAGCCTCAGCTGGAGAGTGTTGTTGGGTTTTTAGCACTGTTCCTCAAGGACGACTTGAACAACTGACAAGAGATCCCCAAGGAAGGGTGTGGATGACCCAGAGGTACAGAAAGAGTGAAGAGAGAAGAAAAGACAGATGGAAAGCTAAGGAGGGACATCTGATAAATATCTTCAGGCAATTTGTTAAAAAAAGCAATTAAAGGATGGGGGTAAGCTGTTCTGCATGTGAGCTTATGGAGTAGTGGGCTGGATGGGCTGCAGTAGGAACAGCATGGAAATGGATAGAGTTGCTGCAGAGTCTCCACCACTGGGACACTTGAAGCAAGGGCAACATGTCTGCAGGTGGCACTGTAATGGGCAGGAGGCTGGCCCCAAGGCTGCCGGAGATCCTTCACCGTTCAAGGGGTGGACACTGAGGCTCAAGACCCCTTTGTCTCAGTTATCTCTATCATGTGTGATGAGCTGTCAGCCCTTAAAGCTGTGGTCCACACATCTTGAATGGAGACAAGACCTCCTAAAAGAGGAGAGGTTAGAGGTGGCTGTTTGGTGGCTGAATCCAGAGAATAAAATGAAGGAGTTACCCACCTGTGCATAGACCACCAGAAGGGGCAGCAGCAATAAGCTTATTTTCTAATTGAAAAAAGAAACCTTGTGTTTCTGCCATAGTTTTACTTTCAGTATTTTATATTTTTGCTCTTCTGCAGCAGCTAGACAAAGTGTCCTTTTCTCCACAGGTCTCCAGCTGGAGATGAAGGATGCTGCCTGCACTGTGAAGTAACCTCCACTGCTTCCCACACTCTTCTCTCCTGCCCTAAGGGCCATCAAACCCCACCACTGAGTTTCTCCCCTCCCTCTACCAGCAGGCTGGGATGGGGCTGGCTATACAACCCCCAGCCCTCTCCTGGCTCTCGAGGGGAAGGAGCAGGCAAATGTTTGCTCAATGGGAAAAGGATGATTTGCTCTGGTGAGAGCCAGAGGTCTTCCTTCACCTCTACTGGCTCCTCATGCAGCACTCTTGAAGTCCAAGACCCTCACCTCTTTAAGGATCAGCCGCCTGGGATTAGCGGGTTTTTTAAGACCAAGATCTCTTCCTTGCAACATAGAGCATAAATGTTGGCAATAGTTAGTCTAAAGCGAACTTCAGATGTTTGAAAAACAAGAATACACCAGCCTCTTCCTTGGGGACATGGAGCTTTAAAAGAACAAGTTTGTCAAGTTTTACACTCCTGTGGTAATACGCAGCAAGGGTGCATAAAGCTACAACCCCTGCCTTACACAGTTCATTTGCTACATTGCATGTAAAGATAGCTTTTTAGGCTAACACCCACGAAGTGTCAGGTAAGGTTCAGCGTGTTACGTGTTTTAAAAGGACCTTGTCAGTCATGCTGGGGGTTTTTTTCCCTTTCAAAATTTAAATATTCAGTTGGTTAAAGGCTTGTCAAATTTATTCCTCTAGTGATGTCTTAAAATAGTAGTGTTTTTGTGCTCTGAAAAAATAATCAAGTCACTAGGAATAATTGGAGAGTTTTCACAGGATGAAAACCTCCCTCTCTTCATATTCTTGGTGCAGGAAGTGCGAAAGAGAAGTTCACCTATGGGTTTTCACTCTGCTGTGACTGGACCAGCTGTAAACATTTAGACATTTTTTTTCCCCATGATCTCAAGCTGGAGATGAAGGAAAGAAAGTGCTCTTATATGGTTGCACTATTTCTACTAAAAAAACAAAGCAGGGATTTGTGTAGAACTCAGGAACTGCTGAAGGACAGTAGGAGAAAGGTGCTGGAAGAACCTTCTGAGGGGAAGTGCTGGGATTAAACATCTCTTTTCCCAGTCAGGGCACCCATCACAATTTCAGATGTCCCTGAAGGGAATTGCTGCATCACCACTGATGTTTGAAAATGGAAATCCTTTCAGCAGGTGGGCAAGAGATGGGAACTGTTGGCCAGGTTTCGGGAAACTAATTATTTATCCTTTCCTGTTTTCACTTACGGTGCTGTTTGTTCTGCCTGTCCCCCTTCACCGGAGAGGGGGAGCCCACGGCGTGCCCTTGCCATGTGAAGGCTGTGTGAGATTAAACCTCCTGGGTGCCAGAGGACCATAGCAGCCCCCTGACAAGCAAGGCTGGTGTGATGACCAGCGCTCAGGGGCTTTCTATATAAAGGCTGCGTTATCTGGGCCCAAACAACCACAGGGGTTTCTTTTTGTGTCTAAAAGGGTGTGAAATTAAAAAGCCACATAGGAAGCACTTTTATTGAATTCTGTGAGCAAAACGACCAGAAAATTTAACAAACAACTATTGACTTGCTTTGTCAACATGCCTTGAGAAAGGCTCTTTGAAGTTAAACTGTTAGAATATTTTTTCCAACAGTAGTTTTGGTGTCACTGACTGAGTATTTCGCCTAACAAGAGGGAATGTCTGGCTGCAGGGAGAGCAGGGATGGGCCCAGCCAAGCAGTGTTGAACTTTGCTGTTGCATGCCCCTAGGTAGGAGCCAAGCAAAGCTTTCTAAAAATACAGCTTTTGCATGACTGAAGGATTGTATACACAGCAATATAAAGTTACTGGGGAAGGGAGACAGAAAACCGTAGCTTCTGAATGGAGGACATGAGTACCAATGACCTTGAGGTCTCATGAAAAAAAAAATTATATTTACCTAAAAAAAAGTCTAACTCCTCAGCACTGGCAAGTCAAGGAAAAAGAATAAAAGGCCAAAAGCTGTGGGAATAACCAAGACTTTTCTAACTGGACCAGAGTCTTCAAAAGACTGTCATCCCCAGTGACGTCTGTGTTCACGGGATTTGATGAGAAGGATTATTCACAAATTTGACAGAAACACAGACTGAAGTACAAAGGGTTCTCCATACTACAAGGGCAAAAATTAAGAATTACTGGAAAATCCGTGACTGCAAAGTCCCCCTTTTTCTTACCGCAGACCTGATTATACGGTCGCACCCATTCCTGCTCTGAGCCACCGTCCAACTTCTTCTGCAGCAGGTGGGGGCAAAGGCCCTAGATGCAACCCCCTAAATCACCTTCTTCTTCTGGACAACAATGGAGGGATGCTACACAGCAGACCAGTGAACTCATCCAGAAGGAGCCTAAGTGGGGGACGGGTTTGCAGGTTGTAAAGACAGCTGTGAGCTGCTTCATGACTTAACTTTTTAAGCCATATATAGATCTCAACAGGAAAGCCCGATTTGCTGTGATGTCTGCCCAAGTTTTTTTTCTTGAAGAGCCCTGCAACTGTGGGATCTGTTTAAAGACACCACATTAGAAGTGTAGAGTAAATGTGTACTGACAATAAAGTAAAAAAATAAATACACACGTACCCCAGGTGGCTAAACAGCAGCACAACGGAGCAACTCAAAGCAAACAGACACCCTTCAAAAAGTACAAATCAAATGCAGAAATTAGGCAAATTAGATGCAAGACTACAATAAGGCAGTCCCAGAAGAGAAATCCAAGGAGCTTCTTGCTAACAGTGGGGAGGCTGACAATAAACCCTTTCTCAAACACATCAGAAGCAGAAATCCTGCCAGAAGAGCTGCTATGGCCAGTGTGCAATCTCAGCAAAAGGAGACACAAGGAAAGAAGAAATCAGAATTTTGCAATGATATTCAAAGGCTGTGCCTAGAAGAAGGGACAGAAATACTAGCTCAAGTGAATCTATTAAGAATAAAACCAGGTAAAACCCACCCTGGTCTCCCCATTTGACAGAGTAAGGATCCAGGGTAAGGACAGGGGAGGAAGGGGGCTATGCGCCTCACCTCAACTGAAGCTGTGTTGCTGCCCTGAAGGAAAGTTGGCAAATGAAGGGTCTGATGGAAATACTACCTGGCAGGTGTGAGTGAGGAACTCTGCTCAGTTATTTGCTGCTGAGGCAGGGCACATACAGACTGGGTATGACCCCATTCAAGGCAGACGCTTATCATGGGGAGAAAACCAGGAGCAGAGCAGCAGTTTGGGCAAGGGCTTCAGCGAGCTCAGCCTGACCAGGGAGTCTGGAAAGACTAAGGTTTTCAGCATAGAGCAGAGGAAAATGGGATAACCAGACAGGAACAGGCATGGAAGGATTTTCCGGGGGGGAAGGTCAGCTTTGCAAGGCAGCATGAGCCTGAAGAGAGGTGACTGTAAAGGAAATCCCCATGTCTGGGTTCGTAGGGAGGTGGGAGGACATAAGAGAAGGATCCCTCTTCATCCTGTTTCTTATATTCCTCCCCAAACACAGCACCAGAGATTTGACCTCATATGTCAGCCCAAGTGAATTGCAAAAGTCACAGGAACATGGGAAGGAGAGCTGGGGCTCCCAGGGTGACACCCCAGCTCATGGCTGGGCGCCCACTTCTGATGACCAAAGAAACATCTTCCTCAGTGGAAAAGGAGTCTTTTTAGCATTGTGATGTCCATAAAACTAAAGATGTGAAGAATTTAACAATATTTATGAATAAAGTCATTGCAAAATAGCTACTAATGACTCACTGTCTTCCCAAGGAAACACCCTAATTTTCCACTGATAGCTCCTTTTCGCTGAAAAAAACCCCAAACCCAAAAAACCACAAACCAAAACAAACAACTTGAAGGAAATAAGCTTATCCCAATCCAGAGAGATCATCTTAACATCTGTGTTGTGAGTGGGAGGGAGAGAGCTATGTAATGGCACATAGGAGGTTTGAGATCCCAGATCTATTAAAACATTTGTCTGCCATCCTGGCCATTTTGCACACCTGGAAATGTTCATTCAGAACCAAACTTCATCATAATCAAAAGCAAATCATCAGGCAAAAATGAATCCAGTTTAATTTTAGAGGGCAGGAACCCTCAAGAAACTTTTTCTTTCAACATCTGAAGCAACTTTCAGTGGCTGTACATGGATCAATAAAAGTTTCTCTCCTCTGATAGATTCAAAATGGGCCAAAAGAGCTGATCTGATGTTTATTTGCTTTTTAGGGTATGGAAACCTCAAGTTCTGAGAACTTGCTTTCCTCCCAGGTGAAACCTGAGAGCTCAGGAACCTGTCCCTCTTCCCATGTCCTCATGTCCTTCTTGGGTTTTTTGAGAGATTAGCTACCATTATCATAATAAAGCCATAATAAAATCATGTCCCCTCCTGTCCCAGGGCCCTTTCCCAAGCCCTCTGGAAGCAGGGGATGCCCCTGTCTGCTGAGCTCAGAGTCCCTCGCCTCACATCAGCTGCATATCCTTAAACTGAAAGATTTGCCACATGAAGTCACCTAAAACCAAGCTGAGACACAGGGAAGCAGGTAGGGAGCACCCAGAGATGATCAGCTAGAGGACTGAGCTGCTCTCTGATGTGGGGAGGATGTCCTGGGCAGGGAAGCCTGGTAGAAGGGAGCCCAAAACCCAGCCTGGCGTGGGCAGGCAGCAGCCTCCCGTGGGGGAGATGTGCAGGCTGCAGCAGAGGAGGGGAAATATGACGATGACCATGTGTGTGGAAAGACCATACAGCTCCGTCTGAAGAAGTGAGGATGGAGCATATAGATTTTCAGGTCAGTAACTTGAGAGGTGAATGATGGAGGCAGGGGAGGGAAAGATGTGCAGTAGGTAAGCGATGAGTCTAGTCAGAGCATTTTGTCATGGCTAGAGGCAGATTTGAGAAAACCAAATAAAGACTCACAGATTAATTCAAGTTAAATCAACATTTAAAACAGCATTTCAGTAATGGGGACTAAGGTGGAGGAGCGTTGGAGGAGCATTAAGCCTTCACAGTTTTTAAAACTTTAAGGCACTTAATGCTTTCTCAGACAGCCCAAGCAAATGAGTCACCTTGCAACAAGACAAATAAATGCCTATTTTAAAAATAAATATTTTTCTTGTATCCCAGTGGATTTGCCATTGTCAGTGACAGGCACAGACACAGATACTGTACTAAGTACAGTACTGAGCTGATCGCTTTTTCATATCCTCTGGCCTAGAAGTTTCTTCTGATGCCAACCTGCTCCTCAAACCCAAACTCTTGCTCCCCTTTGAGCATTAAATACACTGACTAAATGTGATGAGCATGGCTGGGACACAAGGGGTGTGTCAATGCATAGAAAGGCAATGCTGAGGATGCTTGGCAGTGACAGCATGGAGACAAATGTTAAGAGAAGGTGAAGGAGAGATGAGTACAACCACTAAAAAGCACCAAAATGAGCACATAAAGCATACGAGACATTTGAGAAGTGAAAAAATTTGCCAGAATAGAGAGAGTTTCTTCTGTGGCTGATCCATAGCTTGCCAAAGTAACCGGAGTGGGAAGGAGGCACAAAAAAAGACATAGAGCAGTGAGCAGGTCTCCCTCTCTATGTAAGATATTTTTTTTCTTTGTTTTCAAGTTTTAGACAGCAGACACACCACACAGCTTCTGGAAAATGAGAAGAAATGCACTTCCCTTCTCCTCAGCCACAGAAAATCCCACTTTCTTAACTCATATACCCACTGCTGCCCACTGCCCCTTCAGCCTGTGAGCTCCCTGGGGGTTTGTTCTGAAGGCAGAAATGCTCAGTGTGGGTAACGAATGGCAACGGGGAAAGGAAACGGTGAAGGAGATGCTCCACCCCTCTATCCTCCCTCCAAGTGCCAAAATCTGCCAGCACAAACCGCCTTATCCCTTCCCAAGATCCCTTCTCAGCAGAACTCAGTGTTTTCCTTCACGGGTCTCCACATTTCCCATCTGCCTGGCAGCACCCATAGACCCGGCTGCACCCTCCTTCAGCAGCCAGCACCTCCTTGGCAGCTGCCCCCCAACCCCCAGCACCCCAGGGTGAACTTCTGAGAAAGAGGAGGTGGGTGGTGGGGAGGGGACTGGCCTTTGCTGGAGCTCAGGGGCTGGGAACATTTCCTTGCTGAGGGCCAAACCAATTTTTCTAGTAGGGTCTCCACATTGATGCACAGCTTTGTACTGTCCAGCATCACACCCAAAACATCTTGTGGCTACAGCCTGGGAGGAAGGAAGCCATGGGTTGCCCTCAGGCTCTTACCCAGCAGGGGCCAGAGGGACTGGTGGGCTGGAGAAACACCAGACAGCACTGGAATAGCCAGTTCCTGGCACGCACGGAGCAGTCAAACACCTATTCAAACACAGCAGCACTTCACTCATACGCTGTCTGATGTTCTTCTATTTTGTAATTGTGTAAATAAGCCATAGACAGCATTAACCACAGTATTCTTCATAACACAGCAAGAATTGCTAAAGGCTCTAAGCTCTGTAAACAGCATTGTGAACCGATTTTGAAAATTCAGAACTTTAGTTGCACTTATGTAATTGACAACTCTTACTTTGGTGCTGGAAACTTCATCCCACCTTTGCTTTTTACCTGGCGACTCCTGAAGAAGTGGCTTTTCCAGGCTACCATCAACTACTGCCATACGTATTGTTCCTGTTAACCAGAACTGAAGTAGGATCACTGAGCACTTGGTCAAGTTATTTTTTGCCTGCCATGTTCTTCTTGATTTCCTACCTTTAACAAATTGCATACTTGCACCTCTAAGACACTTCTCATAAAAACAGTGATTTTTTTATCCTGTTCTTTTCATTTTTCTTTTTGGAGGAAGTGTTTTCTGCTGCATCTATCTCCGAAGATAACCCAGTAGAACTCCTGACTGGGGCACACAGGTAAAAGCTGGAAGATGTTGAAGTAGGATTTAAATGTCAGGCTGCAACTTTTCTTACAACCACACGGTTACAAACATGGTTCAGTGCACACGGACAGCAATTTCTCTCATCCGTGTTTAGGAATACCAAAATCTCTTGTTGCATTTGAGTGCCGTGATGGATAATGATGAAGGAAACCTAATCCATGTGGAGCAGAGGCTTTTTTCTCCTAGGATGTCCACTAGCCCGTGATTTTACTGTAGGCTGGTTCTTGGCCAAAGTGCAGTGTTTTGCTGCAGAACATGTTGGCATCGGGACACGTGAGTGCTGGGGATGGCACCCCCACAGGGCACCACTGGGCTGAGCCCACACTGCCATTCTCAGTAACATTATACTCGGTTGGCCTGTCATTGAAGTAATTTATTTTTTTTAAATTTTCTTTTTATTTTTAAATCTGCCAGCCAGGTGTCAGGTATCCACACCCTTATCTGATGACTATGTATCACCACCCGTAAGCTGATCTGCCCAGGCAATTCTGCCTCCTCAAGCATAACCATAATCTCTTTCTCACCTAAAAACCTACCCTCCCGTGTGCTCTCGTAACACTTTCAGGTTTGCATCAGCCTGGCAAGCATAAGCAGATAAAAGGCTGAGTATTAAGGAGCAACTGCCCCCCACAAGCCCCCCCCAACGTATCTCGCAGCTCAGCTCCTGCTGATTGGCCTCCCCAGGCTGATCCAGCCCCAGGGGATGCGGGCCAGCCCTGCCCTGGACCCTCCACAAGCAGGACCTGGGGCAAACTGCTGTTGTGCTACTAGAAGGCTCTTACGCCACAGGAGATACAAGCAGAACCTGCGTAATTTGGTCTCTGCTACTCAGCAGAGCCAGCTCCCTTTGCGCCCCCTTCCTCCCGACACCGAACTCAGGAGCTGGCAGAGCTGCTCTCTCTGCAATGAATACGTCCCCACATCATTAGCATTTAATCCAGAGCAGCAGAGAGAACACTGGCATCTCATGAGCAAAACAAGGTCCTGCACATAAATATGGAGCCGTAAGTCTGCCTCGAGCCTGGCAGCAGCTCCTGAGCTCCTGGAATACATTTCCAGATCTTCAGCTATGAAGACATTTGCCCTTTGAGGCGGCCTTGGACTACTGGAACTGAACCATAGCAGATCATCTTCCCGCATTGTGCTGGACACTGCACAGTGCTACTACCCTGAAAAAACCCCCCTCTGCATGCTCCCCTCCAAAAAAACCCAGTGGCAAATGTGACTGGCTTCTAGTTATGTTCCTTGGCTTTTTTTCACAGCCTAAGTGAGACTATTAGTGGTGGCTTGTTTATCCTCCACTAGACAAAATTCACTCCACTCTGAGGTGCACTTTGATTCTTCAATAGATCATTTTTGCACCCATCCGAAACTTGCCTGCAGACAGGAGATGACCAAACCCTGCTTGCACCCATTGCTCACCTCTCGGCCTTCTCCAGCCTCTTGAACAGTCCTTTGAGTTACTGCTGCGGAAGTCAGCCAGCCTGTGGGACAGCCCCCTAGCAATGGTGTTCTGCAAAAAAACTCCTCAAACCCCTAAACTTAAGACTGATCAGGTTAAAACCCCAGCAGCAGCCAGCATACAAACTGCACATTGCACTTTGTACATAGCATTGAAAGCTAAAGATGCCTGACCACTGCCACAAGGAACATCTGGTTTCCTCAAAGGACTACTCAGTTTCCCACTGGTTTGGTGCTCAAAAGTAAAGGGGAGGAAATGGCTGAAGATATTCTTTATTCCTGTTCATCCTTCTCTGTGCCTGGAAGGCTAATATAAATGATAGCCCAGCCACATGTCACTGGACACATCTTACATTACTTTTTCTCTGTCTTGTGATGTCCCTGCTGCCCCTTTCAATGGTTTTAAGTTTTTGCACACACGCTACAGCCAACTCATTTTGTACGTTTCAGCCTCCCCATGGACGCTGGCAAGGGCTGGGTTTTACACTGTGGCGTTGGGTTGGATTCTTTCAAGCACAACCCAGCTCCATGAACCAAAGGAGTTAAGTGCTTTAGCGCATTCGTTTAACCATTAGCCCACCAACTAACCATTGCCTGAGCTTTGCTACTTCTTATTTGTTCTCTCCTGTGCCTGTTTGCGCTTGGTCTCCCTTTCTACCAGCTTCAGTCTCAAACCACGTGTCACTGCCTACAACCTGGGCAACTGAGCACATTTAAACCAGGCTTAAAAAGACCTCCTATCAGAAGAAGTTGTGGGGTGTGTCACTCGTGCATGCTGTTAGAAACTGGAGCATGCTGCCTCCTGTGAGAGAGGAGCCATCGCCCTTCAGGTGCTCAGGGGCAAGGCAGCAGGGAGGCAGTGGGCTCTAATGGTAAATCCACTTCCATCCCACCTCTGCCCTCCTAATGTGTCCACCCAGCGCCCTGCCATTCCCCAGCCGGGGGCAGCAGCAGCAACTTTCTAACACTTTAACAAGGCCCATGGCAACAGGGGGCTGCCAGTGACCTGGAGAACATGGACACTATTGTCCAAGTGTTGAAGCTGAGCCCTCCCTGCTTGTCACGATGATGTGCCTTTGTCCTTCTCCCACCTCTCCAGTATGCTTTTATGGCTTCCCAAAGTAAATAAGGACACATGTACCTCACCCTGTACCTAATCTTTTGAATTTTTTAATGCTGACCCCTTAACAATCCCTCCCTCCCCCCTTACCGCCACCACTGCTGCTGCAAAAGGCGGGAGAGCCCAGCGTGTTGGGACCAGGCCACTCTCCTCTAGAGCAAGGCAGCTGACACTGAAGTTCTCCCAGCCCCTGGGCTCCACCCCAGGGTAACAGCTCCTGTGGGGCTCAGGGGTCATCCCCATGTTCCTGGCCTAGACACATGGCTGCGTGGCATCCCCACCCCATGGAAGCTCCCACAGCAGGGGCTGTGCCCTGCGTGCACTGTGGACCCCGCTCTCCCTCTCTACCTGCTATCTTCTTTAACTTTGCATACAGCTCTTGGCACCAACAAAGGAATCTGCCATGCCTGCGTCTGTCCCATTACCGAGTATGTCCTGCTCTCCCTCCTTTTTATAGGAATGCTGTTATTTTCCTGGAATGAGGCTACCCTGAGGCCTGGTGGGCCCCATGCCTGCATTGCTGCCTTGCTAGCAGCCTCCTCCCTGGCATCCTCTGCCTTCCTCCATGAGGCCCTGCAGGTAGCAGTCTTGTACTGAGCTTGGTTGAACTTGAGCTTGAGCTTCAGCTTGAACTAGTCTGGGCATCACCTGCATCCCTCCTTCCTCCGCTATCAGCACCAAACCAGTGGAAGCAGTCAGCAGTGGTTGGCTTTGACCTGCCCCAGGAGTAAATCATCACCCCCATCAGCCTTTTCCCCATGCTGCACCATGGACCTCCCAACAAGTTCTTCCTCTCCCTGGTTCCTGCACTGGCTAAAGCGCCCATGGAAGACTAAGCTTCCCTATGACCCTCTTCTGTTGGCCTCATCTCAGACACTGAATTGCTTGGCCATGACTCTGCTGCGAATTCAGACAAAACAGCTGTGACCTAGGGAAGCTCAGCCTTCAGAGCCCTCTTCCTAGCTCTCTACGCCAAGTAAAAGTTTTACTGGAGCCCTTTCCCAGGATCAGGGCAGCAACCAAGGGCAAGCACCCTCTTTCATCTCAGTCAAATCCTTGCATCTTCCATCTCCTAATCAATAAATGGTTTTGTGGCCAGGATAACCTCCAGCTGTGGAGTGCCCAGTCCTTGCCCACCTTCATTCCAAGAATCTGCTATACTATGCTGAACTGAGCCAAGCTGTATTCATTTAAGCAAAACAACGTAATTTTAATACGACTCTGAAAGTCCTTTCTGCAACAAGAAAGGCACAGATTCAGGATACTTTGTCTTTAGGATCAACAAGTTATCTGCCATGTGAATCCAGTAAGTTTTGGGAATTTTTGTTACTAGATACTTCTCACTTTCCAGTGACCTTTCTCTAAATACTTCTTACCAATACAGCTGCTACCATCATTACTAAAACGTAACCACTAGTAGGACTTCACTTCTCTAAAAAAGCAAGGAGCTACTGTTCCCAAGCTATGTAACTGAAGAGAAGCTTAAAAATTAAATGTCCTGTTGAATCTATTTACAGAAGAACTTAAGTCGAGAAACATACGACTATTCCTTCTTCCCATTTATGGGATCCCTTTGATGTCAAGCTCCTGCAGGACAGTTCTCAGATCCACAGTACAATAGCAAATGTTCCTATTTATTTCTAATTTTCTCTTATTCAACTCTTTACTACTTTTTTTTTTTAACACCCATTTGTATCTCTAGTTTTATCCATCCCCTAACAATGCCTTTTTCCAGTAGTTTGTACATTTCAAAAATTCTTGCAAGAAATGCCACATCTTTGGCCATTTTAACCCTTTTACACTTCGACCTTTAATTTGCCTGCTACTATAATGTGTAGCCACGAGCAAATCAGAGTCACTTGTGGTATGGCTCAGCTGTGGAGCTCAAGGGCCCCAACACCAAGGTTCTTCAGAACATGAGTTAGTCCCCTCCGTTCAGCTTAAGACTCCTGCCTCCCCCCGCCCCGTTCAACTGCTAATGCTTGGAAATACCCAGAGATTACAAATGTCCCACCTGCATCATGCACTTCACAATGTAAGTAGCAGAAGTGCTTCGTAATAACTACAATTGATAAAACATTAGCTTGTGCTTTTTTAATAAAATGAAACAAAAGCATTCTAAATCATAGCAGCTTATAGATCAAAACTGTCCATTGGCTAGGAGCAATGGGTAACTAAGAAGTATGAAAACTGCAAAATATTGAAGCCCTGCAGCAATTCAAATTCATGACAAAACCTTCAAGCAGAGTGAGCAATACTGCCTGATGCACCACTGATTTGGTCTCCTTATTCATTGGCGAAATACAAATTTTCTCCCTTAGCAATGGCATATCCTCTTTTCCAAAGACGAGGAAAGGTACAAAGCCAGCACACAGCAGCTCTTTCCCTAGTTAGCAAAATTATTCTACAGCACTGAGAAACAAGGACTTTTTGTTTACCATTAGTTGAGGTAAGTTATCTTGCTTTTATTTGGGTTTAAGACTACTGTAAAGGAGTAGCTTTTCAGTTGCAGCATGGTCAAGATTACAATATTTATGACTGCATAAAATACATAAGTAAAAAATTATGATTTGTAGAGTGTTATCAAGAGCTGAGACTTACATCTTTACAGAACTGCAAATACTGGCTTCCTAACCACTAGTTGATAATTTTGATGGCAAGAGCATTTGTTATGCTTTTCTTTCATCTCTATACCCTTTTGTCCAACTGTTGTAAGAACTAGCAAGAAAGTAATTTATAACTATGGTTAAACTGTTGTAACAGCATTAGACAAGCTGTACTGATTCTTCATTAAAACACCCTTTGTTTGAAGCTACAATGTAAGAGGCGACTCTTTTTGTTCAAAACAAACTATTAGCATGCTCTGTGCCTTTAACACTTCACATTGATTACAGAAAATTTAACAATGCAATCACTAACATACCCCACTAATGAGAAATTATGATAAACTGTTTGATGCAGAACCTTCTGCATCAGTCAACTCTGATCGATAAGAAAGCTATCAATTTTGAAATTTAGATTTAATGCATTTTCAAGAAGCTAATGAGAAAGGAGCAACTTAAAATAAATACCATCATTAAAACTGCAAACTGTTACAATGATATATTATAAACTTGTCCTAAATAAACCTAGTGCTTCAAAAATTTACCAGTGAATTTGTATTACAAAATATGTGAAAATACAATAGAATACCACAAAACAACAACCTTTTTTGGGGTCAACAATGACACCAAGATGATTCAGTCTTAACTTTTCAAACTGTCAATAGAACATATTGCAATATGTAAGTTGCAATTTGGTTGAATTCTAGAGAAATCCCCACTTAAACTCAAATTCACCTTCTTCATTCTTCCTCTAAAACTAGTGTCAAACTTCCTGTCAAATCTGGTACTTTCTTGAAGAGCTTTGAAGTTTAGCCATTACTTATCTTCTACTACTACATTTTGGCAGCAACTATTTATTGGTCTGTTATTGCAAAAAGTGCAATTTAACAATAAACCAGACTGAAGGTCATTTTATGTCTTGAGGATACATACCATATATTTCTTTAAAAATAATCATACTTTTGTAAGCAATACTTTACAGTAGACACCTCAAATCTACCATAGATGTAAAACTTAAAATGAGAAAAATTTAGTCTCTAAATCTTTATACACATATTTATATTCGAGTTTCTATATATATTATATATATACACAAGCACAAGAGTATATATAAAATATATATAATCAGATTCAAAAAAGAACAAAAACTGGGCACTGTACATAAAATCTTTTTAAAACTCAAACAATAGAAAAACTTTAAACATTAAACAATTTTAATAAAAGTTTCTGTACAATGCTAAGCAGTTTTATTTACATATAGAAAATGTAATAGGAGTAGTGTTTGAAATTACAGAACTCCTTAAAATTTCAATGGCAGGTAATCTGGAAAAAATAACAGCATTCCATTCACAAATATTTTCAAGCAATAAATATGTATTTATAAATAGTGTAAATTTACATCAAGATTAGAAACAAAAATCACAAATCTGAAGTTTATTCCTTAGTCTATGTGCAACCCATTTATCTTTGTGACTTGGCTGTTAATTGTTTTAAATTTTATTTAGGAACCAAAAGTGTAACCGTCATGGTTTCAAAACAAGACAGAAAAACATAAAAGCAGTAAAAAAATTTATATCACCTAACTCTTCACATTAAAAAAAAAAAGTTGCCCAAAGAAAGACTTAAAATTTCTAACTACCTTACAAAGAAATGACCAGCTAAGCTAGTACTTTTTCCAAGGGAAATTCTGAAGGGGAAAAATGGATGAAACCAACTCATCAGCCCAGAAACAGAGAAATACAAAAGAGGTGGTCTTCAAGTCAGTAGTCTGTATAATGTTGCCAGTTTTGTCAGATATATACAAAACATGGAATTATTTTTTTGAAGTACAGCTGGATGAGCTTTATTTGTTTTGAGTTCTGGAGTAGGAGGCAGTGCTCTCTCCTGTCCAGTTGGTTGACACTCCGCACTTGGAAGGTTGCATAGACACAGCTTTCAGCCAGCAGCCTTACGGGATAGCTACAAAAATCAGTGGTGCAGAACTGGGTCACTTCCTGAATATCAGAAAAGTTTTCATTTAATGTCCATGAAAAAATGTCAAGATGAGGAGGATGGCAATGGAGGAGCCTGAAAAAGAAAACATTAAATTACCTTTTCTACAAGGGTGTAAAACTTAGTTGTTTAACCAAGACCTGCACAAATTGTAACCGTGAGAGCTTAAAATCACACGCACTACAGTTTTCACACTTCAGGACTCCTTGAAGTAGATACTAGCATTTTTTTTCCATCTTACTCAAATACAAAGTGTATTTTACAACTATTCTGCATTAGGATTTTGCATATACTGCATATATGCTGTGGGGATGTCTGTGTTAATAAGATGTGAGCTGCCAAAACAAGTCCCACTGTGGCAGCAAAGAGCTCCACATGGGCTTGGTACAGATATATGTTTACATACTCTAAAACAGGGATTCTCAACCTGTTTACTGGGGGAGGAAGGTGTCCATTTGTGGCTCTCCAAATGCCTTGCAGGCTTCCCCCCCCTCCCCAAGCAGTAACATATCACCCTGAAGTTAAGATGTCTGTGGAAAGGGTCTCAGATTCTCTGACATAGGGACAAATCTGAGTGTGGGGGTTTTTTTGTTGTGGGTTTTTTTGTTGTTGTTGTTATTTTGGTTTTTTGTTTGTTTTTTGTTTTGGTTTGGTTTTGTTTAAATCCTGGAAGCAATACCAGAGTGCCTCAAGGATGAAGTAAGCCAGGTGTCTTGTTCCTGCCTGCTTTCCAGAGACAAGGTCTAGAAGATACCTAACTATTTCCCAGTATTGCCCTTTGTGGCATTATCATCAAAATGCTGAAATTTTGACGGCATTTCCTTCTCATCGGTCCTATCATGATGTGGAATCCCGTAAAGAAGCAGTCCACAGTCTTTAAAGACACTTTAAACCATACCATATAACCCATCTATGAAACACCAACACTAGCTGATCCCCATGGTTGCTCCCAATACTCTACCACAAACACAGAGTCTCTCTGTTAGGCCTGTTGCACCTTTGCCATCTGAGATTATCTTCGTTCACTGACATCAAACAAACCTCAACTCTTCTCCTAGATCTGACAGATGTCCTTTTTAGGCTATGGCTCTTCTCAATCAAGACTGTATCTGCTTTTAAAATAAATGAATGTGCACACTGATTTCACAACAGACACCGTTTAACGCTGCAAGTATAGGCTTTCTTGGGGAAGGGAGCTTCTCACAGGTTGAGAACCCTTGTTCTAGTGACAGTATCATCCCTGTTACCTATATAATGTTATAAACACAGACAACAAAATACCCATCCCTCCCCCCTCTTTTCCATACAGAAACATTCTTGCCCGTTTCCACTCAACTGGATGATGTATCTGAGAACAGCTGTTTATTTATATGCTTTTCTATAACAGATCATCACTTCGAAATTGCCGTATTTCACAAACTATAATGACAAAGGGTCCTAGAAGTATGAATTGAAGTTCAACCACCTCAGGCTCTGTAGGACCAATGAAGAAAATTAAATTCAAAGGACATGGTCCTGCACTCTCGACAGCCTCTATTGCTGAACTTTGTGGCCTTAGCTCAAAAGGTCACAACTTATCATGCTAGCATTACATGAAATAATTGTCTAAACAAACATTTTCTGTAGCACCTGAAAATGAATCAAAAGGCACAGCCATTTCTGGGCTGTTGTATTTAATTCAACATGGAATTCTCACAACGCTTTGTCCAGTGTTTGTCTCCTTTGACAGAAAGGCAAGGATTATAAATAAATCCAGCATCATTTTCATTGCGTTTACAAACAAGCCATCTTTGCCTGAAACAATGAAACCTGCGTGAAATGTTAGGACAGTTGTGCTGACACAGTTCAAAGCAGGAGGCTGCCATATATAGCAGAAAGCTATAATGGCGAAGAGGCTTTTTGCTTTAAATTGAAATGCAAAGGAGGCCCCAAGCCAAAGACAGAACTGTTTGAGAGCATCCACTTGCTAAGCAGAAGGACAGTGCTGATTTGGGAGGGGATGGGTGGGGAAGGGCAGGGAAAGGGTCTGAGTGCATAGGATACTCTGCTGCTATACTGACTTCATACCACAACCAATGTATTAGAGATGCTCTTGAACCTGGTGCTAGTTTCTCCAAGCTTCACTGTCCTGAATCTTCCCATCTCCATCTGATCCAGTTATGGTCTTCAGGTGATCTCTATTGGATTTTTAAAGCCACAACTTTATGAATTGTAACATCATACTTTTCCTGAAAACTCAGTGGTTATGTTCTGCAGCAAGTTACTGTACTATTTCACATAATTCTGACTCTTCAGCATTTTGTTCTGTAAATATCACACACAACCCATACCTCCATTTGAATCAGAAAGTCCACGGTACTCATACAATGGAGTACCAAGACAGTCTACAACTGCTTTACAAATAATGTACTTATGCACCCGTTTATTAATTTGACTTACTAATGTGAATTGATCATAGACTTGCATCAAGTCCTCCATTTTGTACTGTTCTAGCACCACAAAATTTTCCAGGTTCGTGCTTATCTTTCGTGCACAGTCTTGGCAATGTACAACATAGGTCTTTCGAGAATTGCTCTCACTAGTGACAAAAAGCAGATCAAAGACTTCCACCTATTAGATAGGAAACAGAAAGTCAACTATTACAATTTCATTTTATAAAAGTTAGACCATGAAAACTGCATTTTCTTTAAGATTTACAGTGCATGCAAAGACAAAAATTAGATTTGTTCAGGGAAAATCTATCCTCCTAAGGCTCAGGCAGAGAAGTGAAATATTGTAAAATGAGGCATATTACACTTAGGATGTCTGTGTGAACAGCACTATGGGAAAGCTTTTGGTCAATATTGATAAAGCAGGATTCATACTCTGAAGAGGGGTTAAGTCAGTAAGGCGGGGATTTATAACAATTATACCTAATTTTCTTTTTCAACTTTGTCCGCAAAAGAAGTTTATGATTTATTTCCTTACTACTCAGTCACATGCATACCCTGTCCAAGAGGTTCAGTCAGAAGGTAACTAGAAACTGACTTTCAGAGGGGGAGGAAAATTTTATTTTAAGCTTCATGAAAACTATTATCCAATACTTTAAAGGAACTTATAACAGAAAATAAAATAAAACATTTCAACAAAAAGATATGTCCTGTGAAGAAAATGTACTTAAATTCTCTGTTTTGGGGCTGTTGTTGACTTCTGAAATGAAGACAGATACACTTTTAAAATGAAGCTCAGGAGATCAAATTATATGCAGGAAGAGATAACAACTTTTTCTAATAACTGAGAACTAAAAATCGAATAACAATGAGTAACAATGCTGTGGAAGTACTGTGGAAGAGACTGCAGCAAGATACAGCCTATGTCTAGAAAAACATCTTGATAAGCTCTTTGAAGACTGTACTGCATCACATATATGTGCTAATAGTAGATACTGCATCTTAAAAGCAAAATTAAAATAGCAACAAAAAAGACAGGACAAAATTTAAATAAGTATTATAGTAGTACACAAGCTCAATACATAATTTTACTGACCTCACAAATGCTACAGTAATGAGCTGGCTCGTCCTTTGCTCGCCCGTGCCAGACAATCTCTTTTCCTGCAGCAATTAGAGCTTCCCTCAGTGTCTGACACTGTTTGAGAGTTCTTAACAGGCAGTACCTGCAACCAAAATCAGGTGTATATTCAGTTCAATATTCAACTTTCTAGCAAGATTCAAGTAGGCTTTAATTTTTTCCAAGACTCTGTACCTGGAGTTTCCTTTCTCTGGGATTTCAGAAACAGCTGGCTAGTAAGAATCACTGGACCCGTGACTTACGCAGAAGTTAAGACCACATGCTTATGGACATTTATGTAGATTTGTTCCATTTCAGTACTGCGCTTCACCCTGCAAACAGGCTGTATCCTTCATTTTTGACCGGAATGCATGAATGCTCTTTTAAGCACAATAAACCAGTGTGTTTTCAAAAGCAATTAATGCATTTTATTTTAAACTATGAATTCATCACGAAGAAGTTAGTTTGAACTGCCAAGTTCAAAATAACTGCTTACATTTTGTGTAAATGACTTATAGCCTATCCAAAGAACTGTTTTAACTAATAATCCTAAAATCCCTCTTATTTCCTCAACACTACTAAATTTTCAGTTATCTGAAGTTTGGAACACCAAGTTCTGACAGAAATCACTCTGTACACGGTGGAAATAAAATCTATCAACAAATATCTTCTTCTGTGTGAAAGTAAAAGAAAAAAAAAAAGACAGATTGGTATTAGAAAAGGAAGTCCTTCCATAGGAAAAAAAACCCCTAACATTGAAAAAAATACATTTGTTTAACACTTACTTCATGAATGAAGAAAATAACTGGTCAAATGTCAATAAAAATCAACAATTCCCTGCCATACTTTTGTAAAGGATAAAAAAACCCCTCAACTTTATCTTCACAATTTTACACAGTTCTCTCCTGTACTAGAAAATCTAACACGTTCTAGCATTGTATGAGCTACATATGTGCTCTAAAAAAAAGCTGGCAAAATAGGTTGCCAGATTTCTAAATTACAATGTTATTTACAGTAATTTTAGCTCTCAGCTATCCTATTTATTTGAAATGCAGCCTTTGCAGCCTTTAATTTTCTCCTCCACAGGGTGGTTACATTGCATGCTCATTAGATGCAGAAGGAAGATTGAAAAAATGCAAGGGGAAGAATAAACACTGGACAGCAAAGTGCTCAACAGTTCTATCAAAATGTTTTTAACTTGATCCTTCTCCTCTTTAAACATGTAATATAAATATGTAATGTATGTAATATAAACATGTAATATAAACATGCCTTAAACATGTAATATATAAATTCTGTATTTTTTAAATGTGTTTCCAAGTAGTTAATAGAAACCCAGGCTTACTTTGAGATAACTCTCCTCTTGGTGTTTTATACTCTGTTCACCTTCACTAAAAACAAGTCTACGGCTTCATTAATACCCTCACTATAAGAATAATGCAGAACTGAAAGCCTGTTTCTATGTTAAGCACCATATTTTCATACACTGAATTCCAAGAAAAATAAACATCTCATTTAGCTGTAACTCCTTCAACACTTTCAAAGTTTGATGTTAACAGGACTTATGGTGCTAAGGCTAGCCACATGTGATAAGAGTATCAGTCTAACGTAGATGTGCATCTGACAAGTTCTGTAACTTTGGTATAACACTCTTTTATGGAATACAGACTGATTTTAGATAAACTTAAAAGCTACCTTTCTTCTCTTCTGCTGTTAACTAGGAAAATCTTTGGGTATGTCAAAGAGCAACTGGAAGCACATCTGCTCATTTGCCACCATTGCTCTTCACTCTTAACTTCCAAAGAGTTTTCAAAGTGTTATTTTCAAAGGGTTTTCTAGTAATACAGTTGTGAAGAAAAAACTGCCCAGAATGTAACCCACATATAACACTTCTGCAACGTTTGCCAAATTTGCAACCAAAGTCAAAAACAATAGCTAGAAGGTGAATTCCCCCTCTTTGGATACAATTCAGATACCAGTAATGGCACTTGAAAACATAAACATTAACTATTTCATGTTGTCAAAGAATGGGAGAAAGCCTACAAACTACCACTTTGAAAACGCATCACAATTTCCTAACGTATGGGAACCCTAAAGAATGCCAAAAAGGTGTCCAGGAGAGTCACAATGTGTAAGTCAAACCGCGTCAGCTTTTGGTTTGTAGGCTTGCTTTTATTCTTGTACAGTGAGAATTCAGATAAAAGAAAATCTGGACCATCTCTCCCTCTCTCAATTTTTTTTACTAGTATGGCACAAAGAGTATGAATAAATCATGTCCAGTCAAGTTCAAATATTAAAGAGGAGAAGGTTTTAAAATGGACATCATCCTGATTTATTTTAGAAGAGCAGTGACAAACCTGTTTGAATATTCAGACATCCAGTAAAACTTCCAAGTGTGCAGACCACCCCTATGGCAATGCAAAACTGATATCTTTGCACCTTTCAGTAATACATCTTCCCTACTGATATCAAGAAGTATTTTATCTAGCTTCACGATTTTGTGCAAAATCATTTCTCCTGTGTCATATTCTTTTACGATTCTAAAACTATTTTTGTAGAAGAACCTAGTATTTAATTTACTTGGAATTAATTTTTTAAGCCTTTATTACTATGTTCTCACTACCTCTGAAGTTTTTTCCTTCCTCAGATGCATTTGTAAAACTCCTTCTAGCTTCCATTTAAGAAGCTGCAGTTAATTTTTATTTTCATTTTCATCATCCCTCAGTCAAGTTTTAAACCATTATGTCTGCTTGTGTTCCTGCTCATGATTCTGTTAATATCAAATCTTTATAAAACATTTCATGAGAAAATTTCAGTTTTTGCTCTTTATCTTTTATCTAGCAAGACAGCACCAAGTTGTACATTAACCAAAAATATAAGGAGGTGTCAGATTACTTCCAAAAGCAGTCTTCTTCTATTGTTTTTTTCCCTACTGCTATTCTATTTCTTTTCATCATTAATCTGGTTCCCAATATTTGTATGTATGCTTAAATTTTAGTTTATCACCTATATAGTGGTTACTCTGACATAATCCAAAAAGATGTATTTGTATTTATCTTTCATACTGGAATCACAATCTACTTTTTAGCGTTTTCTGAGAGCTATTCTTTTGTACTATTCTGATACCTAAGAAGCCCCAGAGACAGAAGTCAAATTACCTAAACTCTTCAGCTCTCTTCAATATGCAATTCTAGATAAAGACCTGCATTTTGGCAGAAAGATGACAGCTGTGTTGGTGATACATTTTTTTTTCCTGATGGCAAATGAATTCAGCTATTCAAGATGAAATTCAACCAGCTGTATCAGAAATCACTGCTTCTCAGTTGTCTTTATATACATGCATACCCACAAACACATATCTATATAAACACACAAGTGTCTGTATCTTGTACGTAAGAAAAACCAGGAGCAGTGGACAACAGCTACTTGCCAGCTGGTGCCATTTTCCTGCAGACAAGCAGTCCACAGGAAAATCATGCAACTGCTCTTATCCTGAGGTAATTAATGAAGTTTTCTGCATTTCCAGTATGCTTACAAAGACTGTTTATTCTGGTGACACTCATTTCTAGAACAGCTGTACCATAACTACAGAAGCAATCACGATGATGAGTTATCTCAGGTTACTGCTACTAGATGTTACAAACCAGAGCTCATCATTGGATCTTCTTCCCCTGTGCACACATAGCCTGGAATTTAGAATTTGACCAACTTGGATGGAGTGGTTAATCCAAGTAAACTGGTAGTGGTTTCAGTAGGCTGGAAAAAGCAAATGCATGCAGACTAAAGTTTGTATCTGCTCCCCAGCATCTCTGTTTATTTGCAATGTACAACTAAAATATAGGTCGCTCACTGGAAAAAGCTCAGCTGCTGAAAGCCAGTAAGAGCAGGAAACAACCATTTTGTCCTCTGTGTTTCTCTTGGAGAAGGATGCTATGCTCAGTCACGTTTTTCTCCTTTTAAGTCTAAACCATGGCAAAGAACCTGAAATTTGTCCAAATGGAAAATACAGATGCCAAAATACAGAAATAATATTTTGCCAAAAACATTCCAGGACTGTTCTCAGCTTTACAATAGAAGCTTGCCGGGATTGGGAATTTTTGTTTGTGGTTTCTGTTTTTCTTTTTTTTTTTTTTTAATGGACTTCTTAGCTCCCTCCCTACCACAGCCTGCTTCTTTTCCTCATTTCTCACTTCTAACTATTCATCTTCTCCACTCCCTTTCATGACAGCTGGCATCCTGACTATAAGCACTAATAGCTTAACTGAGGGGCAGGACTGTCAAGTCTTCAGTGAAGATTTTCTTTACCCTAGATATTAGTTACTAGCTTTTAAGAAAATATTAACACATAAATGCTATTTCAAAATCTAGCTGTACAGTGACTACAAACCTCCCTCCCTATCTTCAACTTCCAACATTGTTCCTCACAAAGTTACCATTTCCCCAATTCCACCATTCTGAAACAAATGTTGAAGCCTAAACTAAATCCCTACTGTAAAAATGTGTCTCACTCCAATGTCACCAATAAATCCTACTGGGGGAAAAAAATAATTTTCCTTTGCCCATTTTTTGGAAGTTAACACACCCATTTCTAAAAGGTCTATTTCAAGGCAAATTATAAAAGGATTCAATGCTTGTGGGTCCAGTATGTTGAAAAGAAGAAGTGCTCAAGCTAGAAGCTCCTTTGGTAGGCTTAAGGAAAAGAGAAGGTGCTGCTACCACAGTATTCTCTTGATGAGTCATTTGCTTTGAAATTCATTCCCCCACTTTCTTTAGGACAAACCTACAATATATGCTGAAATGTCCATTCATTCCTCAACCTAGGTATAATAGTGCTGCAATGAGATTTATATTTGCTTGAGGATGCATTCTTTAAAAGAAAATTACTAGAGATGCTCCGAGCCTGGAATATTCCTGCACTTTGGAATATGCATATGAGAAATGTCACTTAACTTAATTAGCATTTTATGCATCAATTACTTCATTGTTCAGAAGAGCGAGCAAAGGGAAGGAGGCTTTCAAATTCCTCCTTGCCTTTATTTAAAACATTTATACTGGATCTCCAAATGACAGTGTGTAAGCACTAACCAGAAGTTCTAGAAATGTAAAATTAAGTTATTTCTTATGGCAGGTACTCTGAACAGCTTTTGTCATCTAAGCCAACTGTTTCTGTAAACTGCTGTATTAAGTCTATGATGTATTTAACAAAAAAGTTAATTAGATAATTCTAAAGCTATGCCACAATAACATCACTTACAACATAATAAAATTAATTATATCTATAAATGGACTCTTTGAAATCAGAATATAAAATAATTTCGGCTTGATTCTCAGGAACGGAAAGTCTTACAAAGGATTCCTTACAAATCAGCTATTGTTTTACGCTTGAAAAGGAAATGGGTACAGTAAATGTTCAAATAAGTAAAACTTACTTTATCATTTCAAAAAGCTTTGGATCCGAGACCTTGATATTTCGAGCCATATTCCATGAAAGATGAACCATGGGTACAATGGACTTTACACTCTGCAGTTTATTCCACTCGTACCGTTCCACTGCCAATTTATATTGACAGGCTATACAAAACCAAAATTACAGCAACAGTTAGTCAAGTTAAGAAACAGGTATCAACTGGAGCCAAAATAATTTTATTATAGTTGAAATTTATACCTTTAAGGCTAGATTAAACTTCATTTGCAACGACTTATTCATTACAACTACACTTGAATTCTATACAGTTTCTTTTTAAAACCATATTTATGATGCTACAAGAATGCACAATACCACTGTAGCAACAACTATCTGTGAAAACAAGTTACTAACAGGCATTAGATTTCTATGGTGAAGAGAGAGCAGTATTTCAAAAAAGGCTCCTTAATAAATTTTCAAATATTTCAGATTTTTTTTAAAATCTGAATTTGAAACGTCTGCATCTCACTCTATTTATTCTTTATCTTAATTTTACAATGCTGTGGTATATAATTTGTCTTGAAAAGGAAAACTCACCTTGAGAGATTTGTTGCAATGAGTCAGATTTTTTCATTAAGCAACCGACTCACCCCACCCTTTTTAAAAAATGTTTTACAAAATTTACTGTGACTGAACATGTGAGCTCTGCATCAGACAATCATACAATCCTGGAGATATACTATTTATTGCATCATAATGAAATAAAAACACACCTTAAACTATTTAAGAAAATGGTAGGTTTTTGGAATTACATTCTGTTCAAACATTTGACAGAATCTCATTTTAGCTGTGAAATTTCCTTCCATTCTCACTTCTAAAAACCTTCCAAGACCATGGTTCAAAACTAAAAGCTTCTAGAATAGTAGGTGTGAAAAACCTAATATTCCTTTATGAACAAAATTTTACAACTGTTTGCATTTCCTGATGCTTTAACTGAAGAGCAATTAGGTATCAGTTGTCCTGAAAAAGTCCTCAACTCGCAGGGCAAGCTATAGTGCAGTCTGCTGGGTTGAAAAAATTTTGGGAGAAAAAGTTAAGAAATGGTCTACAAGACAGCACGAATTCATCTAAACATTTTATTCTGCTAATGTTTACTACACAGTTGTCATTTTTACAAGTCCATTAAATGGATGAATGCAAATACTGCATTCTTGCTGCTTCCACTTCCTCTTACCAATGGAATTACTCAAAAGCTTCAACACATAGTGTTTCAAAATACAGTACGTTCATTTTTTTAAGCAAGTAAAACATGGTAAATTAGTAAGATGGCAGGTTCTGTGGCACATGCAGTATATTACCACCTAATTACATAGTTCAGCACAGGCACTATTCAACCATACCTGTAAGAGGGCCAACATTCCATGCAATGTTGTTGCACCAACCAATAGCCTGAACCCAGTGAACAGTGCCAGCATTTATCCACACCAAATCCCCTGGTCTTTGAATAAACCTATAAACGGGGACATTGGCTTCATACAAATCTTCCAAGTTTGGCCACCAAGATCCCATTAGGAAATTCATATTATTCCTGAAACAACAGGAAAAATAAAGTCTTCAGCATGTATCAGCAGACATTTCAGTGGTTGATACTTCAACGAAATTACCTGTAAAAACTGAACACCATGGTACATGCTTTCTGAAACTAATCAGTGACTCAGGAGGACTAGTCAAAAGGAAAGTTTCATCTACGAAATTCCTAATCCTAATTCCACATTTCACATCCTGCAGTAAGTTAGAACACTTAGCCTTCTGGCTGCCCACATAAAGTCAGTTTATGGTTCTGTTCTATTTTCTTTTAAATTCCCAGTGTTTTGTTAATGCTGAGGTAGAGAAATCTTCAGTCAGACCTAGTGTGACACTGGTGCCGAATGCTGCTTTTTTAACCAGTGACTTATTTTATATACAGGCTGTACCAGCTCTCCAGAATGCTTTCTGTTTTGAACAACGCCAACCATGTACTTGTACTGTCAGTGAAGCTTGTCCACACAACAAGCAACCTGTTGGCACCATCTCAGCTGTGATCCACAGGTCTGTGCTATATTGAGCCAAGAAACGTCGACCCTCCCGAGAAGGATGAAAAAACACCTCCATATAGACTTTCTAAGCACACCTCTTCCACTATGGTTATGCAAAATACATACTTCTCTCCCATCCTTATCCCAATTTCATACTGTTTTCATACTACACTATGAGATATCATTCGCAATTCAGTTTTCACAGACAATCCAGTGCCTCTGTTAGGCACTCTAGACTTCTTACGAAGTTACCAAGAACTTAGTTTCTCTGTCACCCTCAGGAGAAGAGTGTCATGAGGGTAAAAGGCACGTTGTCATCAGAGACATTGCAGTTGCATCAGTGGAACTGAAATTTTTGAGATGACTAATCTTTGTAAAGGAGGATGAAATAAAAACAGTTGTCAGTACATAGGCAGAAAATGGAGTACAGACACACTGAAATGAATTTGAAGAGCTCTAGGAACATTCTTAAGAAAAGTCAAGAGCTTAGTCCAGTTTTAACTGGGCAATAGAAGAAAAAAGAAAAAAATCTCCCGTAAGATCAGCTTCAGAGGCTACTGCTTGAACATCAGCATGATTAGGGGACACAATTGCTCCTCCTCCTCTATGTTTTATTTTTTTTGGGGGGGTGGGGGAGAGGGGCAGGGCATGTACGTGTGCATGTGTTTTGCTTGTTTTTAAAGCATCCACTTGACACAAGGCACAACATACGAAGCTCAGTCTCGGAGCTGGCTGAGTATTTCCCCAGTGGTCAGTGCACCTCAACATTTCCAGCAAGCCACAAACATGTAAGTGAATGCAAAACACGACATGACACCTCCTGGGGTCTGAGTAAACAAAGCTCTCCCTCTGGATGCATTAAGAAACCATGCCAAAATATCAATGACTCTGTACTTGCTTATGTTCAACATGTCCATTAATCGTAATAAAGATTTACAGCATACATCACCAAGAAAATACTTTGCTTTATCATTCCTAAAAAAAAAACCCAAAACAAATCCCCAACTCCTTCACTTTCAACTTTGTTTTGTCACTCCACTGCAATAGCTCTAGAAGCCATCACAAAATCATCATAATCTGGTAATGGTAGAGGTCAGCTTTAACATCCATGACAGAGTGCCTAGATACATAGCAAGGACTACGATGGATTTTCTGGCGTGGAGATGTTACTGCTATGAAAACTGGATTGACGCCACACAATACACATTGGTAGCAGACAGCCTATGCTTACACTGAACTTCTGATTCCCCTTAATGTAGTATAAATTCGAATCTTGGACCTACATGAGCATTTGCTACTACCAATGTCTCACTTCTTGTATTTCCTTCATTCCTGTGTTTGAAGAAACAAATAATGGACCTAATGTTGATTTTTCAGAGCAAATCTATCTCTGTGAATTCAAGTTTCTGTATATTGTACAAATGTAATATTTTGCATTAATTCTAGATTTTGCATTTCGAGTTATCTTAAAAGCCTTTTCTGACTACGTGGAAAGCCCATAAAATAATATCCTCTTACAATACCCTCAGTAATTTCATCCCATTTGGTGTGAGAAACGCACAGAGAACTTGATAAAAATAGAAAAACAGCATGCCCAGCTTACTTTTCACAGAAGTCATTCATGACACCCCAATAGCTTTCAGGGACAACAAACCATTCACAGTCACCTGGACCAATATTTATATTTACTGAACAAAAGTTGTTATTTTCTTGATGACCTGAAATTTAGAGAAAAATAAACACATTTTATGCAAGGCTGATCTATCAAAATAATGCTATGAAAATGCAAAGTTACAATTACTACAAGCCCCTACATCATGGTTTTAAGTATTTGTACATATTTTTGTATGTCACTTACCCACACTATTTAGGTGTTTCACAGTGTTTAAAAAATGCAATTAAGCTAACAGTAACAACGGATTTCTGCCTTTGTCAGTTTGTGGAAAATGAAAAGCTAGAACTACCAATCTTGTGAATCTGACCAACACTTCAGCTGTTCCCTTTTTGTAGAAATAAACACTTCAAGATGCTAAAGCTTAGATTTTGTGGTTTATGATGGCTTTTCACAGTGCCAGTCAGAAGCAAAACTGCATGACTTCAGGCACTGAATAGACAAGTAGTAAGAAAATCTGTCCCAAAGAGCTTTCAAAATCAATGTAGAAATGCCAGTATTTTATCTTCTTTTGAGACTTGGAAAACTGACCCATAATCCCTAATGGAATTATCTAAAGTTGTACTTCAGAAAAAACAGACCCTGAAATTTAGTCCAGATTCTTCTAGTCTCAGTTTGGTGCCCTAATACAGCACTGTTCATTACAGAGGGCTGAGTCCTACAATCAGACAATAAAGAATCAAAAAAGTAAAAGTATACTGGCTTCTGTGATTGCACAAGACCTACTTTGGAAGCCTATAAGAACTTTCAAGGCATTTAAAATACAAATACTGTTCAAGTATATAAACCCATGCTCTTTTTCCCCTTAACGAATCTAGTAGTGCATGCAAGGAGTTAGTATGGTAATTATCTAGCACTGCAGAAATCCAGAAATTTCCACTATAAGGTGGAATGTGTACTTCATACACAGAGTTCAGTTACACAAGAAATTAAAAAAGTACTGCATATTTACAATTTTATCATGTTCAGGCATGCTGTAAGATATGAAAAATCTGCACTGCAGTTAAATCAATACCACAGCAATAGAACCTGATTTTTTTCATGCAGAGAGATTATACTCACCTGGTGTTCTGCTTCCTGGAACCTTCATGTACAACTGCACTGTATTCATGCCCAAGATGGTATGACCAACATGGCTTAGAAGATTTCCTGCTGATACCACACGTACAAAAGCAGGAAGTTTTGTCAGTTCATGGAGTTGCAACTTCCACCTGCAGCAAAATAGCAAATCGACAAATTGTGAATCCCTAAAACTCTTAGAAGAGTCTGAGAAATACAAAACATTTTCACAAAACTATTAGCATAGGAGATAAAAGAGCAGACAACCTACTTCTATATAACTCAGCATTTCTTAAGAGGGAAGGTGAGACAATGCAATACCCTTATTGGACAGTTACAGAGATTTAAACAACAGCTTCATTTAAGGGTGAGGTAAAAGCCAGGGTGACCGGACCCTCTCTTCTAGTTAGCCAGTCTGCTGCTATACCGCCAGAAAATTCTTCTTGCGATTTACATCTTGGTGTTCATCTTTTCCAAGAGAAAACAGAGCTGTGCTCTCCTCACACTCTAGGTCAGTCAGAAACTGTTAACCATGTTTTCAAGAGCCAAACGATACGATGCGACAACATAAGCCAAGAAGACTGTGTAAACATACCCTAGCCTGTGCACACAATTGCTGTCACCAAGAATGAAGTTACCTACACACATGTGCTATGGAACTGAATACTTGCGTTAAGAAAAACACATATCTTCAAACACAGAAATCCCAGAACTTAAGTGTGAAACTCTGTAATGTCTCCCAGGCATCTGTGTTACTCTTTCAATTTTAAAATATTTCCAAATATAATCACAAATCTGACAAGCTAGTTGAGGAAAAAGGTAAGTTTTGTAACAAAAGCTGAGACTGCAGATCAGAATATCAGGCATCCACCTGGAATCATACAAGAACTATTTAAAGTATCAAAACCCAATTCCCTATGAGCGTCAGGTTAGTTACGCTTAGGTTGATTTAAAGTCTCTCTCCCAGTGGTTTATTATGAGTGCTAGTTTATTAGCAACAATTTTGTATATACAGATGGAATTTATTTGGAAAAAATAGCATCAATATTTAAAATTTTGTAACAATCTCTGATCACCTGTGTGTGTACACACACTGACCTTTCAGTGACTATACCACAAAAGGCCTCAGCATCTTAAGCAGGGTTTATTCCCCAGTTTCAAACACCATAACCTTTTCTTCTGCTCTAATGATTGAAATAGATCAGAATTTTTGTACTGTAGTTGGCAGGACTGGACAGGCTAGACAGTTAGAAAACAAAATGTTAACTATTTAATTGTGGAAATGAGGTGTGCAACTGGAATTGGGTTTATCAAAAGGCTGACTGATGTCTGAGAAGAATGCATTGGTTTTCCAGAGGGAATATCATACCGTAAAATACCACTGTGAGCAGGAGAAACTGTAATCAACTTACTTTTTGTCATCTGACAAGTCAATGTTGGTCCCAAACTTGATTGTTTTAAAAGGTCCTCTTCTCCTCCTTCCAGAGCTGCAAATGCAAAAAATACAATAGGTGAATGTGAAAATGGGAATGATGTAAAAAACAAACCCACATAAAACCAACTACAGAATTACCATAGTTATACCACACTTACTTATCAGAAGATGTAGATTCATTATCTGAGTGGTCCTTGTGGTGACTCTTCTTCTCATTTTCCTCCTACAAAATGCAATTGTGGAAATGTTTTTATATACATATAAATACACATAAAAATAAGAATTTATGTAAAACATACAGGTATAAAGTGATAACATGTTAACAGACATAAACATATTTGTTTCAAGATGCTGGTACAATCTTTAAAATACCTGTATCCAAGTTTTTATGTGAATATTACTGTTAAGAAAATTTAAAAAAATAGGTATTAGTAAAAAAGGCATTGCAAGAAGTTCTTTGACTACAAATTTGGTGAAGCTCAGGCCAGGACAACTGAAAATGACTATGCTGTAAACATTTCTGCTAGCCTACATTACAGTGAGTATGTTGGTTTGCTTCATTATGTAGGTGAAGCAGAATCCAATCTTAAGGAATGCTGTTAACATTTTTAGACTAGAACATTTACCTTCCTTCAAAGTCAAGCAGGCCGCCTGATCTGAAACTAGGATGACTAATATTTGTAAAACTAATTTTATAAAATCCATTATATAAAATCCTTTGAATTTTTCATAGCCATATGCTATTTTAGCACTGCAGTAGCTAGGACCATGACTAGCGGAAAAAATCTAACCAATATTAAATGAGGTACTTTGATCTTTTTAGCAGAGTGGGCTAGAAACCCAATTCTAAAGACTTCTTTTTTGGCAAGTATATGGACATAGAAGGAAAAAGAATAAGACAAAAAGGAGGAAAGAAATGCTTGGAGGCTATCCAAAGATCTCTGGCTTTGAATGAGATTGTTGTTAAATCTCAAAGTGCCCTATGTACCTGAGAAAGTCTTATTCATCCTTTGAATGAAGGACAAAGAGAAATGAAAAGGAACCTAGTGATGATGGATTCATCAAACACTGCAAGACATGTTAGAAAAGCAATGTAATAGTTGTTGGAGGAATGAAAAAAAAAGATCACTGAGGGCAAGCCAAGAGAGAGGACTGTGACTGCAGAAAGAAGAAACAAGGCTTTTATTCGAACACTGTGAAAAGTCACCTAAAGACAGATCAAAGCAGTGTTAGGTACACTTAAAACAACGTCTTTCTTATTTCCAAGGGAAAAACCAAAATCATAATTCTAAAAAAATTATTTTATATATTACGTTTTTACCACCAACTTGTAACAGAGGAAAAAAAATAATCAGAAATTCCTGCAGTTCATTTCTTGGTGCAAAACCAAAGCTGAGGCTTTCCTGCTGACAAGCTGGTATGTGATCAATTACGTACGTTATTGAAATGTACTTCACTGGAACATTATAATGTTCTCCAGTCCCTCTGGAACGATGTACAAGAATACAATGCTGGTGCAACTGTTCAAGGGGCACCAGAAAACTTCAGTTGATATCCTATTTAAATTTGTTACCACTGTAGAAGAAGAAAAACCCCATTTATGTCCCAAGCTCTTGATAACATCAGTGTTCCCCACTTCCCAATGGTATTTGTGTTTCTTTTCCTCATCTTGCATCAGCCTCATTCAAAACCTTGTGACTACCTTCCCTTCTCTTTTCCTCAACTACTGATTCATTTCTAACCCTTTCCTCGAATGCACAAAGTTTAAACTTAGAATTTCTCTTTCCTTTCTTACTGAAACCATTGCTGTTTCTGTGTCATGGCAGCGAAAACTGAAATAGTCAATACCCCACGCTGGTGTTTTTTCTATTTCCTAATTAACAACTAGTCAAGAATATCTTTTTGGTTTAGTTCCACCTTAGCCTAATCTTTTTATAACAGCAGGTAACGTAAGCCTCCCACGAGTGCCCATAGCTAATTCCAAGGATGCGCTCACTACTTCAGCAAATTATTAAAAAGTAATACCAATAAAATAACATTTCAAACATTTTACTCTGTCAAAAATGCCTGACAACTTCTAAACTATATAGAAACTGTTATGTACAGAACCCAACAATAACAAATACAGAAAGCACCAGTCACTTTTCTGGGAAAAAGAGAAGTTATTTTAACATTTTAAACTGTTGTGCTAAAAGACAAGTATGAGTGTAAACTTCTAATAAACCACATAGAAATTAATTCAGGGTACTATGTAGAACAAAGAAATTTGATTTCCAAGAGAATGTGAAATTAGAAGCATGTTAAAAAAAAGCTTCTTAAGTTCTTAAGAAATATTTTGATATTAATCTTGACATTATTATATGAAAGCTCAAGCTAACAAGCTTTTAAAGTATGTAATAGCCAGTTTTACATGAAGAAAATTAGGTTTTACATCAAGCATTTGGGAGGAACACCCTATATACCATTTGACCCTTCAATCAAAACAGATTTTGTAAACTTACCACTGCTCTTCATGCTAATGGGGAAATGTCTCCTTTTGTTTTCAATAGCCATTAGTAATTGCTTCCAGAGTTAGTACACAGTTTGTAAAATATATCTTAAATAATAACAATGGACTCACCCTTAAAGACTCCTGGAATGAGGAGGCCTGGTACTGTGCATATTTAGCAATTGTTGTATGAGATCTACTGCTTTCACAACGCCAGATTTTCTTCGTTCCAGTGGGGTCCCAGTTTTCATCTGCTGGCTGCAGTAGTTGTGTCCTCACTTCTACTATGTGTTCATTATTTGCTTCTACTAATGTCTTAGTAGAGAAGAGTCCTAGATCTAATAAATAGGAATAAAATTAATACATGACAATTAAAATACGATAAAAAGTTTCAAGAAAAAAGTTATCTAAAGTTATCTAAAGGTTTAAACTAAAGCATTCCATTCCCACCCCCCCCCCTTAGCCTTCATAACACAGCCCACTGTAGGTTAAAAATTAACAGTCATGATTAACATTCAAAAAGCTTTTTCTGCACACAACAATAGAAGCTTAGAAAAAAACCTGGCAGCTACTGTATGGACTATATTCCAAGAAACATTTTACATGACTTGTGTAAACAAACCTGCAAACAATGTTCAAATCTATTACCAATAAAGTGTTTTTCAAACTACAGTTTTACAAATGCACTTACATCACATAACACATTTCCTATGAGCAATGATAATTCTTCTATCTACACAGTTCAAAATATTGTACACGGTCATATTATAGAACATTAAATCTAAGCACAAAGACATGTAGCTATATCTTTCTTAGGAACAAAGTCTACCCACGAGCTTCCATATTCACAGCTCAGCTCCTCTCTGTGCTCAACAAAATCTGTTGGATTTTTTGGAGTTTTCTTTGGAGATGATCAAGATTAGAATCAGTAGAAAACTGAGAAATTACAGATTACCCTAATTACTTGGAATACACAAGTAATACAGTACTACATAAATAAAACATCCACTTTTAAGAAATGAGAGACTTCTTTTTAAAAAACACAGTTTTTTCTAAAGGAAAAAAAACAACATAGAAAGTAAACTTACCTAATTTAAGCGCTCCAGCAAGGCCACGTATTACAGTAACAGGGTTGTTTGGATTTGTACAAAATTGATGTAAAGGTGGAAAGAAAGCATCTCGTTTATTTTCCAACTGTAAAATTATAAAGGGATATTAGGTGTCAGATGAACTTAAGACTCCTTATTTGAAAAGAAGAGAAACAACAGAAAGAAGACAAGAATGTTCTCCATTTCCCTGCACTGTGGGGAATGAACAGCTACATCATACAGCCCTTTCCATGTTAAAAGCCAGGTTCACTCCTGAAATTAATTTGTTACTGTAATTTATTTCTTGGCATGAATTATTCCCAGGTTGCTTCAGCTTTTGAAACTCAGGTTTCCTGCAGTTCATTTCTTTATCTGACAGTAGCCTTGTACATTCTCTACATCTACAGAATTCTCTGAAGAGCAAGGCAATATACTAACTTTCTTTACAGAAGTCAAAAAACTAATTATACAGATAATGTATACAAGAAACAGTAGAATTAAAAAGACTACTCTCACAGTGTATCTCATGTTAACCAGAAAGGTTGATTTAATTTTCTTATGCTTTTGTGCACCTATGAACTCAATTTTATGCTACAGTCTCCCTCATTTTTATTTTTTTATTTTAAATTGTTGTGTATCTTTGAAAAATGCTGAAGACGCCTCTTTCGGTAAACAAAATACACTACAGAGTTCCCAAACACTGGGACCCATGCTGGCACATCTACACAGTGTGCTGCAATGTAGTAACTTACCAGATTTGTATGGATTCAACAAAGCCATGATGGACTTTTAAAACGATAGATTAATTCAGATGCAACGCTTGGAGAACAGCTGGAAGCATTATTGCTTACACCTTAACCTAGCTCTCGGGTAGACTGCTTGTGTCACACCAAAGTGCCAACTGCTTCTGGTCCCCCAGCTGGGCTGAACAAAGCTAAGTTGAGGTTTTTCCAACCAGCTGTACGGACATCCTATAACTTATTCTTTTATTACTAAGGAACTTAGTTCAAACTCTTCTAAAGCTATTATGAAACTTTATTTTCAGAACAAAAGTTTTAATTGTTGCATAAGAAAATACTATGCAACGAAAACCTACCTTTTCCTGAAGATATTCTGTTCTTAACGTCACCTCAACTTTTATTAATTTTTTCAGTGCTGTATTTTGAAACGGACTGTCAGAAGATTTTAACTTGCTTATTTATACCTAAACTGTCACTTGCAAAAAATGCATATACATATTTGAAATATTGTACATTGTATCTAATGAACTGTTTTGCTTATTCTGCCAATAATTTGAATATTAAAAAAAAAGCACCACAAAACAAACAACAAACACCTTTGAAGCTATTTTTCCTCTTGTTTACTGAAATTCTTAATTTGCAAGTACTTTAAGAGTCAAACCAAGTCTTAAAATTTTCTTTGAGGTCAGCATTTTTCCTGCTTATACACTAGCTGGGAGAGCACTGTAATTATAATTCAGCTGTGAATAGTGCATTTTTTAAGTAATTACATTCTGTAATTCAGATAGCCAAACAATTACAGAAGACAGTCAGCAATGCATTTCTACCATTGGGTTTACTTACATAAATACTAGGTGTAGGTGGATTCAGCTTGTCCTTTGGCAAGGGAGGGTATGGTGGAGGCGGTGGTCGTGGAGGTGGGCATTTATCCAATAGAATACTACTGTTAGATAAGCCATTTTTACCCAGATTCCTAAAACGAAAGAAGAGCTGCCTCTGTCAATACTTGACAAGTAAAATAGATCTATACTACTGTCACCTTTTCTGCAAAATAGCAATGTATAAGGATAAATCATAATTCGAGATGCAAATAAAGCTCATATATTTTAATCGAGAATTCTCATGTGTAATTCGATAATATTCAAAATAATTCCCACTTTGCCTGCCAGATCTGCAATATGACCACTATTAGTTAAAAATACAGACATTTTAAATAAAAGCAAGAAAGACTCTTGCTTAATTTGACAAAGTTTAATGGAGAAAGCAGGTTTCAACTAGAAAGAGACAAGAACCTTTCTAGGTTGGCACTGGCTGGTGGGCATCAATTCACAGCAGCTGAGATAATGCAGTCCAGTACTGCCGTGCTTAGCTCTGCGGCAGAGCACAAAGCCAGAAAATGACAATGCCTCAGCCCAAAAACTGCTAAGTCACAAAAAAACAACAACTACGCCAAGGACACTCACTTGAACAACCACCTACCTCTCTCTGATTTACACATTTTGAAGCTGGAGGGAGCTACTGGTGCGTAACCCATTTGTCTGAGCAACAGAGGAAAGGACCTACCCTGAGCGAGGTCCTGTGGCAACACCCGTACGTGTACCCGAGTGAGAGCCTCGCTTGTTGCATCTGCAGCCCTTCTCTGGAGATGTCCAGGTGCGGGTAACACACTGTAGGTGTGTGTGTTAACTTTTCCTATAAGGAATGACCTGAAAAATCTGCATTCTGAGCTTAGTCTACATTCAGTTTGTAGACTAACACACAGCAATGTGCCCTTGTGGCCAAGAAGGCCAATGGCATCCTGGGGTGCATTAGAAAGGGGGTGGTTAGTAGGTCAAGAGAGGTTCTCCTCCCCCTCTATTCTGCCTTAGTGGGGCCACACCTGGAGTATTGTGTCCAGTTCTGGGCCCCACAATTCAAGAAGGACATGGAACTGCTTGAGAGAGTCCAGCGCAGAGCCACTAAGATGATTAAGGGAGTGGAACATCTCCCTTGTGAGGAAAGGCTGAGGGAGCTGGGTCTCTTCAGCTTGGAGAAAAGGAGACTGAGGGGTGACCTCATCTATGTTTACAAATATGTAAAGGGTGAGGGTCAGGACGATGGAGCAAAGCTTTTTACAGTAATGACCAATGATAGGACAAGGGGCAATGGTTGCAAACTGAAGCATAGGAGGTTCCATGTGAATATCAGGAAAAACTTTTTCACTGTGAGAGTGACAGAGCACTGGAACAGGCTGCCCAGAGAGGTTGTGGAGTCTCCTTCACTGGAGACATTCAAACACCGCCTGGATGCGTTCCTGTGTGATGTACTCTAGATGACCCTGCTCTGGCAGGGGGGGTGGACTAGATGATCCTTCGAGGTCCCTTCCAACCCCTAGAATTCTGTGATTCTGTGATTCAATTTCCAGTCACTACCACCAGAAAAGTATTTATGAACAAAATAATTCCTTAAATTTTCATTTGTTAAAAATGACTCAGTTACTTAAAAATTCTTCAAACTAAACACTATTCAAATCCTTCTTCCAACCTCACCTGATTCACTAGCTGTTGTTACCACCTCCCAATACCCCATAAAATGGGATATTTCTAATGTAGAATTTAGTCATGTATCTTCATAAAACCGGCTGCAAAAAAGTTGTTCTGGTTACAACAGCCCTCAGCAGAAAACACATCTGACATATATTAGATGAAACTCCTAGCAATAGAGCTTGTCTCTAAAGCACAAACTGTGATACTGGCACTGAAAAACATCACAGAGCTGGATGCTGGTATGTGAGAGCACTGCTTCAAATCAAGCTCTCATGAACGATGAGGAAGATGGAGCTGGGGCTTGAGATCAGATCAGATGGACTGTTATCACAAACATTTTAAAGACGATGAGCAAACACCTCATCTACACCAGGCTGCAGCAAAGACGAGCATCCCAAGAAAGCGGTGTTTATCACAACAAATCAGTCAGCCATTTAGTTCAGAACCTGTGCCAGCTTTCTAACTCATACCTTGCTCTCTTCTGACAGAAGATCAGAGCCACACAGACAGAGACATATTTAACAACTGTCTCCTAAGCACGCCTGTCAAAATACCAACCCAGCTTATTCCTTGTGCTAGGTAGATCTAATGCCAGAATAGATTGTAACTTCAAAGAAGCTGAAAGGGCAATGTGGAAGCTTTGATTAGGCATCATCCAACTTGGCAAAAACCTCACCGACCAATGTTCCATGTCTGATACAGTTCTTGCAAAGACCCTACTGTCCCCACACAAAAAACCCATACAAAACAACAAAGAAATAAAAAATCACCATCACCCAAATAGATTTATCAACCACGGTTCCATGAATCTGAGACTCAGACCATCTGTACAAAGTGTAACTATAATCTGAACAGCAGGTATTAGAACTATAATCATTGCATTGTCAAAATGAAAAAATAGAACCAAGAAAAGCAGATGCATCAAAGAAAACTAAGACAAAGCTCACTTTGAATTGATAAACAGTTCTCAGGTGATTTCTGAGGCAAGAGAGAAAGACTGAACCTGAAGAAAAAGGGATATTGCTCAGAACTAGCGTAACTTAAGCTACTGTAGTCACAACAAGGTAATCACCACAGAGAAGGCTCAGTTAAGCCAGGGGATGTGGGGTCTTCAGGGAAGGGGGACAATAGACAAAGGAGAAATTACGGGTCTGAAAAGGCAAAGGAGATAACAGAAGAAAGCAGACTCTACAGAAAAAAAGATCAGATGAACAGAGATATCTCATAAACCCAGCACCTGAAGCTGATACTACCCAAAGTACAGCACAGTTTCCTATCAAGTCACTAAAACCCTGTGTGGAAATTCTGAGAGAGGAAATGGGCAAGAGAAAAGCAAAGCTGAGGCAGAAAAATGGTCGTGATTCAAGAGGCACAGAAAACAGATGGGCAGAATATTTAAAGTTGTCTTTAACAGAACAGTTTCATTCTCTCTTTTTTTGTTCATGAATCAGAATAACTTAGTAACAATACATGAGAGCTATTAAAGAATAACACTGTAATTGACAGTGTGCCAAACAGTGCAGTGGATATTATGAAAACCACCACAGAAGCACTGAAAAGCACCTGAAATGAAGCTGTGTATTTGCTGCTGGCCTTTCCACCTCTGGAAATACAGAACTACGGCCAGTGCAAGGGAAGTGAAAGACCCATTTTGATCACCATGAGGAGAATCCCACACATGTCCTACCAAGAGCGTATTTTTTGTGAGAGGATTTCATGCTGGCTGAAATGCAACAGAGGCAATGCTCAAGGAAGAACAAGCCTGATTTAGTGATTAAGGCCCTGAAAAGAAACTGGATGCCTCAAGAGTCACCTACAATGCCATGATGGAGGAATGAAGGGCAGTCTTTATTCATTTAAATTTACTTTCCAGAGGGAACTGGCTTTTCATAGGCTGTGCAGGCAGGAGAACACCCTTTACTCCCACAGAGCAGGGGAAGGTGGCAGGAGCAGCTGCCAGCCTCAGAAAGGCGAGGACAAAGGTGCACATCAGTGTGCAGCACTGTCCTGAGCCCAAGCTGCAGCTCTCAGCCCACTGCACCTTGCTCGATGGGTAAAAGCAACAACTCAAACTGGTTTACCCTGAGGATCAAACTCAAACTGCAATGCTTATGCGTGACACCAACCACTATGGATGAAATAGGTGCCTGGATTTCATGCAATTAAGGGTTACCTTGAGCAATTAATCACCAGATTCATCAAAACAGCCCTTTTTTCCATTATACTGCATTCTAGGATACATTGCACACCTTCTAAAAACAGTTTCCAGCTTTCAGCCTTTGAGAACAACCTCCCCTCTGGAGGTACCAAACACACAGTTAACCAGAAGCAGCGGTGTGACCCAGTTTGCTTCGCAATAGTCACCTGTCCATTCCACTATATGGCACTCACCCCCCAGCCTGTGCTTTTAGCAATTACTAACACAAATAAATTAATGTTATCTAGGGATTTCTTGACAAATGGAGACTGATGGCTTAGCCTGAGATGATGCCTCCATGCACCTTACCGCACTTCTTCCCTCGAGTTTACTATTTTCACGCCATGGATAACCCAGGAGCTTGTCAGGCAGCTGGGACATCCCTGCCCCACAGGAAGACGGACTCCAGCTGCTCTGACCTTCAATACTCCCCTGTCAGAGCCCTACCTCACTATCAAAAACTAAATAAACCAAGACCAAAATCTGATCCCAAGGCAACATCACCGAAACATTCTCAATTACATGAAACTTATCAGTGCTGTACAACTTCCTAGGTACTGCATTGACTTCGTGTCATCCTAGTTGACTAAAAAAAGATATAATGCATGTTTAAAGCCAACTATGTTACACAGCTTTATTAATTTTAGCTCTATTTTATTACACAAACTCTCAACTACATCAAGAATATTAAAGTTAACATGATAGAATTTATTTTCCAAGAACCAGGACTCATTATCATTAATTACTATCATTCACATTTATCATTCACCTCAATAATTTTATTATTTCGCTCAAGCCTAATGTCAGACTGAGAGGATTACATTTATTTCTCAGAAAGTAGTTACATAGTGCTTTTCATTTTCAAGTCCTCTGGAACTTCTTCTGTTTTCCAAGAACTATAAAAAACATCTGTCTGAACAATAAACAACAATTCTCTGGCCTGCTCTGCCAGAGCTCCTGGATATATGTTATCCAGGCCTCTGACTCAAAAATGCCAAATTTAACCACTGCTTAACCTTCTCCTTGATTGTTGTGAAAACTGAGAGTGTGTTATCGTACATCCTATGATGTGAACATTGTATCTGCCTTTTTCCCAAGCACAGAACAAAAATATTTACTTAACTCTCTTGCCTCTGCTGACTCTTCTAATAGCTCTGTGCAGTCATTAAGCATTAGTGGGTTTTGTATTTCTTCTTTTTAATTCTTGGCTATAGTTTTCCTCTTCCAAACTTCATTTCTGAGTTTTCTAGGACTCTTAGCTTCAGTACTTTTAGAAATATTTGCTCTTTTTTTTTCTTAATTGGGAGATTGTGGCTTTTTGAGGATAATGAAAAGCTTCTGAAAAATTTCCAGTTATGTATAATTTGGATTTTAGATATGCTTTGCAGGCCAAAACAGAGTAAGTTACAAATATTTGCACCTAAGTAGTTATTTCTGTTGTGAAGTCATTCTATTTAAGTCATTATTTGAGGATTAGCTGCATGAGAATTAACAAGGTTTTAGTGCTCAAGAGATTATAGTTATTCTGAACAACAAAATTAATACCCTCTATTCCCCAAATAAGAATCATGTTTAACATGAAAATAAGGAACTGTGGATTTATGTGATACTCCATGTATCAAATCTATCAGAATTCATTAATCCACAAAGACAAATTAACAAAACTTTTTTAAAGCGTGCCTGCAGAAGGCATTAGCTGATGCACTGGGATGCACAATACTTCCTTGAACCAGTTCTGACTCAAAACAGAACTACTCAGCCTTTCTTAACTATTACTGGATACAATTAATTGCTTTCATACTGCAAGTTATTACAAAAACAGAGCAAAATGTCTGTCAACACCCATCACCTTGGGAAGGAGGCGGTTACTCACAAAGCCTAACTCGTGCTTGATGAGGCTCACCACCAGAAACTCCTTCCATAGCCAGCACAGACAGAGGTGAGCTCTTCAAGGGGAGTACAGGGAAGTTAAGTGAAGCTTACATTATGCTTAAATGCAATTAATGCCAGATAATTACACAACCTGTTTCTCATGCAATTCTCTAATCCAGCCTCTTGCAACCAGGTACTCGCTGGCAATACTCCCAGAGATCTTGCTTTTTAAACCTACAGAAAAATCTTACAATTGAATTGTGGATTTTCTCATTATGTAAATGTATTTCTAATAATTTTTGAATTCTGTTGTAGTTTTGACCTCAGTAGTATAGGTTGGCAGTGAATTTCATGGGTTAATTATACGTTATGTAAGAAGTAATGTACCTTTTTTATTTTCTTAATGACTTCTACATCTTTCCATTTCATTTGCTAATCACTTTGTTCTTAGGCTATAAGACAAACAGAATCACATTAATGACTTCTGTAATAAAAGCATTATAACGAGTAGTACCAAACTTTTTCATATGCTTGCCTTCCCCCTACACTACAAGCCTTTCCTATGTTTTTTCACTCCCAGATAGTTCTGCTTCCCATCTGCAGATTTCTTTTTTTGCCTTTTGAAACAAAATGGAATGTCTTACTCTAAGCACGGTTTAGCTTGTGAAATCACAGTATTTCAAATTTTATTCTTAAAACTTTTGCTGTGTTGAAGCTGACTTGCCAGAAGCAGTGTGCCTTTAGAGCAGTTGAATAATTTTGCCTTCAAGCCAAAAAAAAGTCCTTTGCTTACAGATTAAGAAATGTCCCAATTTAAGACAAGAACTGCTTTTGTTGGTTTTGTTTTTAAGAACAAAACACAAACTTAATCCAGCTCCTTTCTCTGCAAAGTACTTCTCTTGAAATAGATTTAGGCTCTCTGCCTCAATTGCAGAGTTCCAAACCAGTGATTCACTGACAGCACAAAGCAGGTTTAATTGCCAGGGAGCAGCACCTTCAGAAAGATCAGCCCAGGTCTGCTTCTGCTCCAAGATTCAACACAGAGCCCACCAAGCAACATAAGGACATGTCTGTCCGCTTTAGCCTCTGCATTGCTTTTCCCACTCTTTATTTCTTATTTCTTATGCTTGTGTACATGCTGGCCATCAATCAGACCATTTTCCAGACCATCTTCCGTTCACCATCCTACACTTTTATCACTTTACAAGGTCTCTTGAGAGGCAGCTCATCTCTCCTGGTCTCTTGTCACTTTCTTTTCTCAATGGACTGCTCTCTACTCCTCCTCTTCGCACACCAAGCAAAACAAACCACAAAAAGGCATGTTCGCCCTTTTTAATATGCATTACCTTCAAGCTTACACCTCATTTGCTTTCCTCAAATAAGCCAAATTGGTAAAGCTTTCAAGTTCAGAAATACCTTAGAGTTTTCAAATTAGTCCTTACATGTATCACCATAAACATGACAACAGCAACCTTTAGCTGACACAAAGCTGCCCAGTTACCCAGCTGTGCTCTTTAGAACTGTTTGAGGATGTCTTCCATGGACTTCTCCAGGCCATTATCAAACCTAAGTTTTGTTTGGAGCTCTGCCTGTTCTTTCAAGGCTGTGAATGAGCTTTAATAGATAATGATTAAAAACCTCAGAAAGCTAACCTATGTCTTATTTCTTTTATGAGAAACAAACCAAGTCAACTCAGGAAGTTCTCTACGCTCCTTATAGAAAGGACTTGATCTCACGTCTGTTTTAGAAAGGGCAAGTGATGGACCCTCTTAACTGAGATGGATGCTGGATTTTTACCATCACTCCTCCAGGACTGATTAGATTCACCAGCTGAAACACAGAGCTAGAAATCAGCTGGTTTCACTTCAGTAGGAATAAACAGCTGGAGCGCTAAATCTCAAGTCTTGTGATAATGTTTCATTATTCTCCTTTCAGAAGGATTGCTCACAGGGAAAAGATACATTCCTAAGAGTACAGAAAAGAACTTTTGGTAACAGCTTTTTTAAGGAGACCTGATGCACAACTAGACAAAGCAGCACACTCTTCTTTTTTTCTCCAAATATTAACCATCAGCTTTTCTAATAACAAACTCAGAGCAGTTATTCCTAGCAGATTTTCTTCTTTTAATCTCACAATTTTCACTTATGCTCAAAATTACTTGTGTTTTATTGTGGGTTTTTTTTTTTAACGATGGTTTCACAATGTGGGATTTTCTCTAAGAATGTAAGGAAGGATAATGAAATAGTACTCTTTTATCTGTTATTTTGCTCTGAGGCCTACAGAACTTTAGTTTTCTATCTAGACAGTTTACCAAGCATAATAATTTAGCTTTCTAGAACCACCTTAAAATTTACTGTTGTAATTAGTTTTACTGGTAGAGAAGACTAACCAAATGACACTTATGCTTCCCAGAATCAACCCCTCAGTCCTCTTCCATCCGTACACTCCAACAGCAGTTGAACAAGATGAGCACACTGGTTACCATTCTGTTCTCCAAAATAGCATCTTAATGAGGTTTGCACATTTTAGTCAATAGCTCAGTTACTGCATTTCTAAATTCCTTGTAGCTTTTCAATGGTGATTGTCTAGTCCTTCAAGAGAAGCTCCTTGTAGAACTATCAATAGCTATGCCAGCACCTTCTGTTTGACCCCTGCTCAGCCTCCTGAACAACCTCATTTCACTGCCTGAATAGAATAGGTGTCTGTTAAACACTTCCTCAACACCCTCACCAAGGAAGATGGATATAAAGAAACTTTTCAGCCTCTGCAATGATCTTGCCCTACCTAAACACTCACTTCAATCTTCCGCAAAACAAAACATTTACCAAGTCTGTTCCTACAGACTAGACAACCTATTCAGATATAATGAAAAAGAATCCAACAGAGGTTTCTATTTGGCATGTGTGTTGCATTTATGATACAAAGCATCTCCTCTCACCTAACAGCTTCACTTGAGCAGCTTTTATTAAGATGACACTTGTTTACATAAAACAAAATTACAATTTCCCAGCATTTACTTTTGCCTAATTCCATTCTTATTTTATTGTAATGCAAGATTTCTGAACCCCTTCCCTAATAACGGCTTTTACCTTAAGAAACAAATTTCCATTTCTCTGATGTTCTTTTGTTCATAGGCAACAAGCAAGAACTTAGCAGCATTAACAAACAAGGCAGTTTTTGGTGGTTAGTATTACAGTGTTGCTTCCTGATAAAATCCCTCCCGTGAGAAGAACTTCATTATACAGCAGTTCACTATCCTGTAATAGGTCAATTATAGTTGTGTTGTGCATCAACTCTTGTGCATTACTTAATCCCAAACTGCTAATAATTTCAGATCTTTTGTGCTCTAAGCACAAATAAACCTGTGGGGTCTAAAAGATGTGAAAGAGCTTCTCTTAGACAAAACTTTCAAATCTGTAAGCATTTGAAAAAAGTACTGTTTAACAAATCAGACTTCTGAGGAATTTCAATGCCACTTACAAGTAACATAAACACTCTGGCTTTATAGTAAGTGTACAGTTAATAGAGCCAAATGCAGAGTAATGAGCAGGAAAATAGAAAGATTAATCTAGAGCTCCAGCTATAAAAAAAGCAGGTTACATCCACCTGTTCCTACCTGCCAGAAAGTCTTTTTTCCCCTAGAGAATACCATCAGGACAATAGGGCAACAGACTGTATCGAGTACGTATTGTCAGGCAGCAAAAAGAACACGTCAGAAGATAACAGAATATAATTACCCACATTAGAGATGAAGCCAGAATGTCTTTCTGAACATATCAAATGAAATAAGGGTATGTATGTAACAAATGGCAAATATTAACCCATTCAAGGCCCAATCCAGTGTAGCTCCAATACATAAAAACTAACAGTACAGGACAACTCCCCTCTCCATGTACATAAAGTTTATTCTAGCACAAATGTTTGGGGTTTTGTTTGCTTGTTTTGTGAGAAAAAAAATAATCAAGTGATTTTTTCACGTTTTCTACTGTAGACAGCTTTTCTGTAGTTTTTACAGCCATTCTAAAAATCAACACTTTTGGTCACAAATTCACTTTTGTACCTCAAAGTATCACTTACAGAGACAGCGCCCAAATGTAATCAGTACTACGGGAAGTACTTTCAATTCTTTCTTTTGCATTATCTTACATTGTGTTAAAATAAAGGTTAACATGCAGCACTGGAGTTCATAGTATCTGATATATTAGTATATAAATATCCTCTATTCCACTACGTATAAAGTTGACTTACTTTGCAAACAAGCAGGGCTTTCAGCAGAGTATCTTTCAGTATTCTCCCCTCTAGACATTTTTCCCTATGTCAACCATGCACACAGTATCTATGACAAGGATGTTCTCCCCAGAGCTTTGCTCCTGAGCTGTCATGTGCGTGCACGTCCACCTCTACACATTTTAAAACAAAGCCAAGGGCTACTTAACTATTTAGGACATGGCCTTGTGTAAACTGTAAGGCAGATAAGGACAGCATGAAAAAACTAAACTATTAATATATTATATAGTGGTTATGTTATATAGATTTATTATTTCTATTAGTACAAAAAAACCCACATAGTCAAGACCCTTCCCTAACAGGTAACCAGCCCTAGCACAGGTCAAGCATAGTAATAATGAACACAAGAGAATTTTCATGTATGGAAAATTGTCCATCTGTCTGCCTTTATACTTCAGGCTTACCATAAAAAATGTGGCAATTGTTACCTTGTTGCCAGTCCCACAAAATTTCTCAGAATCTCTTGCTATTACTAGAAGACACACACAGATACTTTCCAGCAAGCACAGCTTGACTAGAAGAGAACCCGTATCTAAACTTTTAAAAGTAGTCCCAGCTCAGACTGGGACTTGATATCCAAGTTGCTTTTTTAAAAAAAAAAAACGTATCTCCTCCACTTTTCCCATTGCTTATCTTTGTTATTCAGCTTCTATCAGGTGCAGCCAGGCTGAAGAGGGAGCTCTGAATCTCTGCTCAGTAAGAAAGAAAGTAAAAGGCACATCTAACACTTTTCGAGCTGTCTGGAAACTACATGGGGCAAAGTCTTAGCTTACCTCCCTTGAAAAATGATGATTATGTGAGCCTGAGAGAAAATGAGGACTATAAGAAGCCAAGTGGAACACTGTAGAAAAAGACAAGAGTCCTGATCACATAAGAAAGTGCTTTTTTAAGGGTCAACATTTCATAATTAGAGGCCCTGAATACTGTCAGAAATGTTTACGTACAATTTAAAGCAGAACTTGGTATCATCCCAGTGTGTAAGTTAACGGAAGCACCAGGGCAGGCAGTATTTTGCCAAGCAAAAAGTAAAGTTCATGTGCAGGTTGTGGCAAAGACCTATAGGTTCTAGCCATGCTTAAAACTCAGCCCTTCTGCATTGAATTCACAAATTCGAGTCGGAGCCTGGCGATAGTGTTTGGCAGGCAGATTTGCTCTGCCTCTCTGCAGACAAGGTGCAGCCAGGAATTCCGCAGCCAGTGCCCAGCAGCACTCAGCCGTGGCTGGGGCCTCCCAGCACAAAAGGTGCAGCCTTGCACCTGGAGTAACATCTGTGTAGGAAAACCACCGCAGACACCCTCTGTGTCACTCACAACCAAGTTTTAAAGATGGCTTTTGCTATAACAGAGACACAGTTTTTTAAGTAGAATAAGGACATAAAAACACCTTTATTATCCTCCCTTTATTTTAGAAATTAAGTATCACTGGGAACACCACCTCCATCCATGAGCATAAAAGTAAGGAATTGTATTAAAAGCTGGTTTAGGATTTTTGTAGAAAAAGTGCTCAGCGTTTTGCTACCAGACACAACCTGCAGATCTCACCTATGAAGAGCTTGACAAACGGCGTACTGAAACAGTCAAAGTGCAACATCTGACTGGAGGAATTCCCTTCCCACCACTCTCCTGAGAAAGCCGCAGCAATTTTCTGCTAAGCGAATTCTGAAGACACAGATCAGCTGAACTGCCAGAAAGAACTTTAAGTCTGTAACAATTTCTTTTATGTGTATTTGCAATGCACTCCTCCTAACACCACAAATTGAAGTTATTTTTATACTTCTACCAGCAAGAACACATACACGGTCCCAATCAAAAAAAGCTGTTAAAACTCCTCGTTTTTATGAATGCAATAGGTGCAGAAACTTCACTTGAAAATGAAGACTGCAAGACTTCACATTTGAAAGATGTCAAAGTAAGCTCCCTGTAGGTTTTTTTCTCTCTTTAAGGACATTTATCTTTGTAACAGATACCTACAGACCACTACACCATGATCAGTATCAGTCATCAAACCCCAGTATATCAGAAACTGGTAACTCTTAATCACAGTAACATATGCAGCTTTTTTGCTTTTAGTTGACTGATGTAGGGGTGCAGTGAAAGAAGGATATAAACATGATTTTATCACTTTTTTAACATCAAAAAGGGTAATGTGCTCAAAAGCACCACATTTGCTGCATAATCCCAAGTAAAATATTTGGGAATAAAATATATAGAGATGGTAAAAACTGACACCAGAAAAGCACAGAAAACATTTCAATTAAAAGAACTGTAAACACAGCTAAGTATGGAAAATAGCAGTTAAAAGAGTACAAACCAAAAGAGTCAGCAACCATGCGCTCACAATTAAAGGGACTGCGAACTTTAAAGGCATCTTGTGTAACTTTTTCACAAATGGTGACAACTGTAAGACGTGGATACTGAAATTATAGTGCTCTGAAACAGCCATTTCAATTTCTCAGCATGATTTCAAATAAAATTCTTTTGAGAAAGGCAAATCTCTCCAAAGACTACCCAGAAAATCGAGGGACTTTGAGACAGCCTACACAAGGAAGGCTGCGAGCAGTAAGCACAAAGTGTGAATTTGCAAAGCTAACTACTATGTGACAGGGTCCCTGTTAGCATATGCAAGCATGAGCTCAACTGGCTTTTGAAGGAGAATTAATTACTTTTGAAAAGCTTTGTCTAAATAAACTGTGTCTAGAGGAGTTTGCTGCACTTTCAATGAAATAAACCATCTTGTGTTTAATGTGTATTAATACCGATCATGCGGTGCATTAATACCGAACAGTTACATACAGTGCACATTGAGTTTACAGTTAACTACGCTTCCCACGTAGATAAAGTTTCAGCATGGAACAAGAAGATGTCTGTTTCTGAGGAGAGGCAACTGAATGTCTCAAACTTGTCTATGTAACTATCACATCAGACTTCTACTGTCAGTGCACTCATATTCCATAGGCACTCCGAAGTACCCATATACTCCAAAGCTTCACAAAGGAACCTTTACTTTTCCAAGTAAAGATGAAATTGGAAGTACTGCTGTCAGCTTTAATGGAAAATTAAGCCAGCCACTGAAATACTTCTCCATTTTCATCACATACATTTATCTGCTAGCACTTCTAACACTGTCGGTAAAAAACTCCTACAATATTTTAAGATGCCTAAAGATCTCACTGTGGTGATAACATTTATTCAGTGATGACACAACACATTGCAATAATAAGAGCAATGCTATACACAGAGCTCTGCTATTGTGCTGGATGTCTAAATATAGGGCTTGTAAGTGGTGTGGGGAGAGGAAAGTCTCAGAAGGTTGCAGAATAATCACCAAGTCTTTGAAAAAAAATATTACCACTGAGGCAAAATACATCTTTCCTTGATGCAGGGGAGTCTATGAAATTATCCTTTTCATTGTTAGAGCCTGTATCTCATAAAGGAGTTGGATTTGAAAGAGACTCTGAGAATGGGCTTGCTGGATATAACCATCAAATCCCAGCACTCCGACTTCTGCTGGAGGTTTCTATCCTCTGACAACTACAGCAGTGTCACACCTTTAACCCAAGCTACACAACCCTCAGTGATGCATTTCCATTTCATTTGGAAAGACGGGGCGTTTACCTGCCATTTTTAACAACCCCGAGATAAGAAATACATAGCTATGAAGCACCTAGTGTGTCAAGGCTTGGAGCCTGGTGTTTCTGCTACACTGCTTTTTACTAAGACAGACCTAGGAACCACCAGAAGCGTTAAGGGAATGCATTTAAGTTGACTGGATATCAAATGAGCCTAATCATTCTAGTGTCAACATGTCTGTCAGAAAGATGGGACTCGTGCGTCAGTGATGAACACTGGTAGATTTAGCTGCAGCAGTTCAAGATACTATTGCCCTCAGCCCACCATCCTCCCCTGCCAGAGGCCACTGGC